>JBBIGC010040450.1:0-11802 GCA_037576955.1 Lepidarchus adonis
ATTTTGATTTGTCTTTCTGACCGGCATACGAGTTTTCCTGGTCTTCCAGATCTCATCTTTACCTCCACAGTTCCCCTAATAATAAATGTGTAATTATTGTGAAACACAAGTCAAATAATGAGGAAATGAATATATAATTTTGTTAATAAACTTTTCTTGAGCCCTTTTGCTATTCTGTAATAAGAGAGAGAGAGAGAGAGAGAGAGAGAGAGATATGTGTACATAAATACTTATGGGTAAGCTTTACACCATTGCTATAAGGATCACACAGGAGCATTATTGAGGTCAGATTTGGATATTGAGTGAAAGCTCTAGGTGGCTAACTCCACTCCAGATCATCTCAAAGGAATTGGATGGAGCTCTATCACTTCAGAGAACACAGTTTCACTGTTTCTCAGCCACAAGCTGGGGGGTTTTCAGGCCTGGCATTGGGCCTGGTGACCTTTAGCTCACATTCACCCACTCCAGAACACTATGGGTACTTTAACTTTGCTGAGCAATATGCTGAGAAAAGGCTGAATACAAAACCTATGGTGGCACTCAGCCAAGCCTAGATATAGAGCAATACAAAATACAACACAAAGTTAAAAAAATATATATCAATTGTGGCCTTTTAACCTGCAGATAATTGGCAAATGTGACTGAAAAATGTTTATTTTAATAATTTTAATATTATTTGTGATGTCTGATGGGAAATGTTATGACTATTAAACAGGTTCCTGTGAATGAGACAAAAGCTCAGAGTATGATAACACAATGAAAAGTCAAACTTGCACACTTTAAGTGTTAATTTAGCCATGTATTAGCATAGTTCCTCCATTTTCCCAGGGTTGGCACTCTGCAGGTATTTTACTCGTTCATACCAGGTTTCCTGGCAAATTAGAGTAGTGGAGAAACTGTTGGGGTTTGTTAAATCAGCTTTTATAATGTTTGAGCTTGCAGACATCGTCATCTGCAGTTAAAATGAAATGATGATCATGGGATTTTACACAGTGCATGGAGATGTGTTTTGGCAGCTATATGGTTGGCTCTTCAGCGTTCACCAAACCTTCTCTCAACCTGTTTAAACACATCCAGTTCTTCAGTTATGTGGTGTTTGATGAGCAATACTTCACCACTATGGGCAGCCATTTTAGGAAAAGGCCAATCAGTCACTTATAAGAGGAATCCTAAACAACACTGGCAACTCTGCTTGACCGTAGTGTTCTATTTTAATGGAAACAATGTGAGCAGGTTACTATTGACCCTCTATTCACTATTTACACCAAACTATTCATTTTAGAAATAATGTACATAATTGAGTTCCTGAAATTCAATGTATAACTGCAGTGTAGAGAAACACAGGGCCTGTGCTTGTACTGAGACACTGGTGAAGATCACCTGTAAGGGTATCACTCTTTAGAAGCATTAATGTTCCTTTTAATGTGTGATAATGAGAGTTATTGCATCCCAAAGTCATTTACAACCCTTTGAATCTGTAATTACATAATAAGTCTGGCAGATAAAGGCCTCATATGGTGAAGGCGTACAGTAAGTGGCTCTCTAGAGCATTGCAGCTTAGCTTAATGATAGATACCACACACCTCTCTAAATGATCAGTCTTATTAGTCCATAAATATTGCACATAAAGGCTCTGTCCTGTAAACTTTTAGGGCCACTCTGTTTCCTTGACTGTGATGCCATTTTCTGCCCATCTGCTGTGTCCTTTTAATGCTTCAGCCACCAGCACGAGGGTCTGCTCTCTTAAACTTATCCTCAGCAATGCAGAATGCAAGGATGCTAACGCATGGCATATTTTTATCATTGTTTTGACTTCTCTCTAAGACACAGTTTGGAAAACCCTATTTGTACACAATTGTACATTTACCCAGGATGTAGTCAATCAGCCATGTTTGGAAATAGTCAATGGGCAGTGGTGGTTAGCAACGAAAAAATGACTGAACTGCGAACCAGCGAATACACTAAAGCACAGGAAGTGTGGGGTAGATTTCATTTTTAAAAGTGTTAGCAAATCATCTATCCCTACTGTGATGTTAACAAGGGTCACCGCACATGCTGGTCATTTGCGCGAGCCACTGCGAAACTCCAGCTACCAAATCACCTAGTTAGTGACTTCCAGTTTATTTCTCCTAAAGAAAGGGTCTAAAAATGAGTGAGGAAACTGGACCAAGTATGAAACAAAATCGGATTGAAAGTACGACAATGAACAATTCCATTTAGTTTAAGAGTTTAAGACCTCATTGGAGTAAGATAATGGCCTATAAAATGGTTGGTTATGGTTGATAGATCCTTTTGGTCATTTTAAAAATAGCTTGCAATCTAAGAAAGTGTTGCACTCCTGCAATAAATCTTTTACTTTTGTACTTTTTTGTGTACTTAGGTATTTTTGGAAGCAAGTACTTCAGTACTTTCACTAAAGTAAAATGTGATGTGACTTTCACTTGTATTGGAGTAAGTTTTGACTAGTGGTGTCTGTACTTTCACTAAGGATGGGCTAAATGCAGAAGTATATATTTCATTGTGTTGCACATTGTGTTTTGGGATGTGTTCGCAATTATAAATGCTTACTTCACTTCACCAACACCAGTGCAAGCAGATAAGGAGAAAAAGTTCAGAGTAAGCCATGCTGTGTCCTAAACCACATCGCCTCCTTATCAAAGAGCTGGATGTGGTTTGTGTAGGTTGAGAGAAGTTTTGGTCATGTGTTTAATTTGGTAAGCTTCTGGTTATGTTCTGGTATGTTAGCAACATTAGCCTTGTAGCTCCAGTTCTGTGCTAAGTGGATTTTTCTCTGAATGAAGCTTTTAAGTACTGAACTGAGCTCTTTGGTTTCTTGTAGGAGTGGAAGCGTATCTGGACTGACACTAAAGCTGATCCGTACTTCTGTCAACGAAATGCTGGAGACAATCTCTGACGACGATTTTGTAAACATAGTTTCTGTGAGTATCAACAAAAAGACAACTCACTCACTATTCTCCCTTCTTTCTGCTTTTTTCATGCACTTCCCACATCTCTTGGAAGAAACCTGAATTTGTGAGTGTTTGAGTTTACGCTGTGGCCACTGATGGAGGTGAAGCCATTTCCGAATGAAAATTTGTGGCCAAATCTTCATTCATCCTTCTGAGAGTTTAATAGGACGAGAGCTCTGGGGTTCACTTGTTATTGCATCTCCCTAAACACATCTCTCCATTTAAGTCTCGGCTGTTGAAATTTGGTTTTCTGTAGGTGAATTGCAGGTTCCAATAAGGTATTTATGATCTTCTTTCCAAATGTCTTATAGGTTTATGTAGAGCTGCGCTGCTATTAGATATATGTATATATGTTGTGTTTGAAAACTTGTGAAGACTTTTTGATTTTCTGTATTTCTTCATAAAGATAACCTAAAACATCATCAAATTTTCTATAAATCTTAAAAGCAGATAAACCCAAGTAAATAAATTACATAAAATATTACTGCAGTTTAACATTTCTGGTAACTTTAGATCAGTCCTGCAATTTTACCCTATACTTCTGTATGGAACAGCTACAGCTCTGGGGTCTCATTTCTAACCATTGCTTACGCACAAAGCAGGACCTTAAAAGGTGCGTACGCCTCTTTCTACGCAAACGTTTGCGACCTATAGAAACAATTGTGATGGTAGAATGTGTGTATGTGTAAGCAAACTCTGACCCATGCCTGCAAACATTTTGGAGGAAAAAATGCAACCTCTTTGTACGAGTGAGTCATACACCGTACATTTAATTTCACTTTTTTAATCACATTTATAATACTGAAGAAATATATCAGTAAAATATATAATCCGACTTACATCTTAACTTAATCAACACTGTTCATCTATCCGCTGGAGCGATATACTTAACTGGGTTTTTCTAAAGCTTTTTTTTTGAAAAACATAAAGAATCTAGTTTAATTGTACATTGAAAGGCAGTTTGCAGCAATGCACAGTTTCCCAAAAGTAATTTGTGCATTTGACTGCACTCACATTGCAATAATTCATATGAAAACAAATTCATTTACATTATTTGTGACGCTGACATGGTCTCGATGGCCTGGTTCAACAGTCTTCTTGATAAGATCATAAAAACATTGTGTAATTTCAAACTGTTGATTGTATTGAATCGTTTCTCTTTTAAAATGCGGCATTTTCATTGGCTCCACACACCCAGAGAAAAAAATCGCTTTAACGTTCTTTATGAGTGTGCGTGCACAAGCTTAAATTATAAATAAAAAACAAACAATGTTTGGTTAAACGAGGGTGTGTAGAGGCGGAGTATGCAGCAATTTTAACATCCGTACAATCCTAGGAACAGTGCAATTTATAAAGTGTATTTTGCTTGCAGCTATAAGCAAATGTTGTTAAATGTTTGTTATAAATCTGACTTTTTCTCTACTCCATTTTCATATTTTGAGTGTACATACACTTTTAGGAGGAGTTCTGTGCAACGTTTTATAAATTACATTGGTATATTGGTAGGTTTTCTCACTTCTAGTCATTTCACATTTCTTTTGAGTAAAGGTGAGGACTTGAAATTCCAAAATATTTGCTTTATTCTTCTTTAGCCATTCTGTGGTAGTACGACTTGTTAGAGCCATGATGTTGATGTTCCACTTTTACTGAAGGTGCAGTATAAAGAAAAATGGCCTGACATTTTCCTTTAGATTTTACTGGTGTAAGTCAGAACTAATTGTTATTATTATTATTATTATTGTTTTTATTATTATTATATAGTATTTTATCTCTCAGTGTTAAAATAAACCTACCATTAAAATTATAGACTGTTTCAAACCTGCAAAATCAACAAGGAGTCAAATTATTATTATTTTCTCCACTATATATACAATATATATACTGTGTATGAAAAATAAAATCTTACGTTTATGCAGTGGAAACTCTAAAGCATTTGTCTCCTATATTGTTAAGCGGAAATAAAGGCTATGCATATGAGTCCTGATGAAAATGATTGGTGTGTGTCTGTTGCATTAAGATTTCTTTGTATTTCTCTGATGAAATCAAGGCTGTATTTCATGCTGCAAGGCTGGTCACGTGGCCCTGGCTCTTTGCAAATGAAAACAGTCAATAGTCATAAGTGTATTGATGGCACTGAGCCAAAGGACTTTTAGCTTTACCCATTTATAACAGTTGAGCTGTTAATGTGATTATCAAACCGTCAGCCATTTGTTAGTTTTGATCGCCCACAGTCCCATCAGTAACATTACCCCCAGTTCTTTGCTGTGGGAGCAATGTGTGTCGTGTCACTCTAAGTCATAATCAGTGCTTAGATTTGACATTCCGTAGTTAGACTTTACCCTGGACACTCAGCAATTCCCTCTCATCGATACACACCTAAAGAGAAAGTCCTAAACACAAACATTTATGTGACACTAGTGCTCAAAAGTGTGGAATCACAATTTAAAAGCTATTTTAAACTACTTTCAATTTGCTTTTCTGCACAGATTGCATTTAAAACTGTGGAAAAAAGAACATTTACATGTATTCAATAAAATTAACAAAGCTGTGATAGTTTATATTCTGCAAAGTAATCATGGATTAGGTTTTAACAAAATAATTTATATCCAGAATGCCTTCTAAAATCTCAAGCATCAAACTTAGAAAGAAATGACCACAAGCAGACATGCGTCATTGATTGAAAACAAGTCCACATCTCCTACAGATGAAACATGTCTATGAGGTATAACGCAAAATTACTGCTTTTGAATTGAACAATTCAGAAAAACATTGGGAGAAACACAAAACATAAAAAGGGCTTGTGTGAAAATTTATATTTTTATATGTTCTTCCGGGATATTTCATTCTTGAAGTGTGTGTTTAATGTGTTTTTACATTCAATTGGAAAATAAAAAAATTTGCCATTTGACGAACATACCATATACTGGAACAAGCATTTCTGATTTTCCTTTTTTTTCAACCAGATTCTAATTTTTCATTTTCTTTTGTCATCTCAGTTCAGTGATAGTGCCCAGTCAGTCGCCTGCTTCAAACATCTCGTCCAGGCCAATGTTCGCAACAAGAAGATCCTAAAGAAAGCAGTGCAGAATATTGTAGCCAATGGCACCACCGACTACAAAACGGGCTTCGAGTTAGCCTTCGAACAACTCAATGAGGTCAGTTTTTTACTTCCTTTACAACTGCACTATTTAATACTTAATGGTTATTTTCAGTTTATATATACAGTGCCATGAAAAAGTATACAATCCTTTTGGAATTTCATGTTTTTTTGCATTAATTTATAATAAAATGTGATCTGATGTTCATTTAAGTCAAGAGTGTTGACACACATAATGTGCCTAAAATAATAACACAAAAATCTGATCTTTTTATGTTTTTATTGAAAGCGACCCTAAACAGCTCTTATGGAAAAAGTATGTGAACCCTTGGAATTAATAACTGATTTCTCCACCATACTTTACAGTTGGGTAGATGTTTTCAATATGATATGCCGTTCCCTTTTTACATCAGATGCAGTGCCATGTGTTCTTCCCAAATTGTTTTTTAATAAAATCTTTGTATTTACTGTTTTCTCCATAAGTAGCTGGACAACATAGTAAAACCTCCACATTAATAGTGGTACTACTCCTTCTTTGAGTCAGTAAAATTACCCTCCCTCTCCCCTCATCACCCAGTGTAATACTAGTAACCCTTCCCTCATCTTCGGCACTGCTCAGTTTCACTTTAATTGGAAAGAAACATGATTCAAACATTATTCTACACACATACTGCAGCCCAGACTTCAATAGCATCCATAGTTCCAATAGCATTTCCAATGGGGTTGATGATAGAGTAGAGATCGCCATCTGCTGGTTACCAAATGCTTCATGACTCAGCTGTGACATCTTTGAGTGACTCTACAAAGCACTTCTGATCACGAGGTCTTAACCACAAGGACACTGGTTTCCAACAGTGTTTCAGTTTGCTGATGTGTGTGTATGTGTGTGTGTGCTAAAGAAAAATAGAACAAGAGCAAACTGCAATAAAATCATCATGCTTTTTACGGATGGCGGAGAAGACAGAGTGTCTGAGGCCTTAAATGAACTCAACCCTAAAGGGAAGGTGGGTAAACACAACACACACAGAATCTCACAAAAGTGAGCACACCCCTCACATTTTTGTAAATATTTTATTATATCTTTTCATGGGACAACACTGAAGATATGGCACAATGTAAAGTAGTCAGTGTACAACTTGTATAAATTTGCTGTCCAACACACAGCCATTAATGTATAAACTACTGGCAACAAAAGTGAGTACACCCCTAAGTGATCATGTCCAAATTGTGCCCAATTAGCCATTTTCCCATCCTTGCGTCATGTGATTTGTTCGTTCTACAAGGCTTCAGGTGTGAATAAGGAGCAGGTGTGTTAGGTTTGCTGTTATCTCTCTCACACTCACACTCTCATACTGGTCACTGGAAGTTCAACATAACACCTCATGGAAAATAACTCTCTGAGGATCTGAAAAAAAGAATTGTTGCTCTACATAAAGATGATAGAGGCTGTAAGAAGATTGCCAAAACTCTGAAACTGAGCAGCAGCATGGTGGCCAAGACCATACAGGACAGGTTCCCCTTAAAACAGGCCTCACCACTTTTGGTTTAGACATTAATGGCTGTGTGTTGAGTTATTTTCAGGGGACAACAAATTTACAATGTTATACTAGCTGTACACTGATTATTTTACATTGTATAAAAGTGTCAAAAGCTGCTTTACAGTTCTAATGCTCAGGAATGTTCATATCCATTCAGGTCCGTATATTCACTTTCTCTGTGGGGCAACACAACTATGATAAAGGACCTATCCAGTGGATAGCCTGCAACAATAAAGGTAAAGAAACTGATTTACAACTACAAATGGTATAGATGTAGTCTTCTCTGTATTATCACAGCATCACAATTATTACAAATGCTTCAGATACTATTGCAGTCGAACACCACTGTTAAATAAGATTGTGTAAAACAGGATGTCTCACATTTTTATGATGATATGGATTGATATGACATGGAATGTCATTTTTCTCAAGGCTATTACTATGAGATCCCATCCATCGGAGCGATCAGGATCAACACACAGGTAAATCACTAGTGAAATTACTGGCTGAGCCAATGATAAACTTAACAGCTTCATTCATTCTGATTCTTTTTGTTTCTGAATGTGTCTATGTATGTTTATTTATTAATGTATTTTTTTGGTTTGTTTTAAACTACAATTAGATGATCTGAATACTGAATATTGATTGCACTCATGAAATGAACCGTCTCCAAATCTCACATCTGCACCAACAAGCTTTCCTCATATAAACAATTGCCATTCCCTTATACACAACAGTCACTATAAATTCTTTTATGTACATTTGTATCCTGTTACAGCTATTTTAATTTTTTTGTTTTTTATTGTTTAAATACTGTAATGCATTTTTTATTATTGTACACACACTTTATTATGGACATATGTAAAAGTAAATTTGTGGGGCAGTGGTGGCCTAGTGGTTAGGACGTTGCCCCTGAGATCAGAAGGTCGCAGGTTCACAATGATCAGAAATCATGAATCACTAAGTCACTTTAGCATAATTGAACAACTAAACATTTCACCCTCTTTAATACAGTGCCTCCACTTGTCATACTGCAACAAATGACACATAACCTTTCATTTTCATTTCATAATTCTATTAACAAAAACAGATCATGGGATCTACCCTTACATTTGTCACACTTTCTAATGATGTTCTGATGTTGAGTCAACATTCTTCAAGGAGAGGTCAGGTCACCAAAGTAATATTCAGAGTTAAAAGTTTGTGGGAAGGCAAAATTCTCCTGTTTGTGGGAACCTAAAAAAGATACAGATGGAGTTTTTGAAGTCTGAGCACACAGACTGAGTTGTGTCAGGAGTTTTATGAACAGGACATAAATGGGCGTGTCAATGGGTGTGTCGGTGGGCACGTGGATGGGTGTGTCCTGATTTCAGAGTCTGGAGGACTCAGCACTGGGAGTGTGGATCAGGTGATGTGACGTATGTTTATACGTGTGTAAATGAGATTGTTCCCTGTCTGTCCTTGAAGCCGGAACCAAACATTTTGATTAAGTTAACGAAGCTTTACTTTTGAGCCTGAAAGATACAGCTTACAGTCACAAATGTGTCAGAGGGCCTTATATGTTCTGTGACCACAGATGTACCAGTTCTGTGACCCCGGAAACACCAATTAGCAATTAGCAATAGTAGCTTCTGAAAAGAGTATTAAGTTTATATTTTGTTGAATAAATATTTTAAAAAGCTAAAAGTGTTCCTTGTGGTTTATCACCACTGCACTGTAAGATCAACGATGCATGGGGTGTACTTTTTTATTGTAATTCATTTATTTCAAATTCATTGATTCCAACAAATTCCAACAGGCACAACCCTAGTTCTTTTTCTTGAATTGCTCTTCCTGCAGGAGTATCTGGATGTGCTGGGGAGACCTATGGTGAAAGCTGATGTAGAAGCCAAAAAGGTGCAGTGGACCAACGTGTATCAGGATGCGCTGGTATGCCTCCTCCATGTTTTTCCTTCGTCTGTCCTTTCATCTGAACTGACTGGAATTAGCTGTAAGAGTGTCTCTCTGCTGTGGTTGTGTGTTAGGAGCTTGGACTGGTCATCACAGGAACACTGCCCGTGTTTAACAAGACTGGTACGAAAAATGTCAAGGACAAAAACAAGGTACCGTACACAGTTGTGTTTGTGTTTGTCTCTAACACTGATTTGACAGTTTTGTATAAAATTACATAGTTTCGATAGCATCCGACGACAAAACAGTTTTGATATAAAAAGGTGGTGCGAAGAGAGGATTAGTGTACGGAAAGCGCGATGGGTCATTGGAGATTGGCGGTTACTGCAGACCAACATTTACTACAGACCAGTGTTTACTACAGACCATCATTTAATACAGACAGGCATTTACTACAGACCAGCGTTTACTACAGACCAGTGTTTACTACAGACCAGTGTTTACTACAGACCGACGTTTACTACAGACCAGTGTTTACTACAGACCATCATTTAATACAAACAGGCATTTACTACAGACCAGTGTTTACTACAGACCAGTGTTTACTACAGACCGACGTTTACTACAGACCAGTGTTTACTACAGACCATCATTTAATACAGACAGGCGTTTACTACAGACCAGCGTTTACTACAGACCAGTGTTTACTACAGACCAGTGTTTACTACAGGCCGACGTTTACTACAGACCAGTGTTTACTACAGACCAGTGTTTACTACAGACCCGTGTTTACTACAGACCGACATTTCCTACAGACCAGCGTTTACTACAGACCATCATTTAATACAGACAGGCATTTACTACAGACCGACGTTTACTAGAGACCGGTGTTTACTACAGACTGGTGTTTAATACAGACCAGTGTTTAATACAGACCAGCGTTTGATGCAGACCGGCATTTACTACAGACCGACATTTACTACAGACCGGCGATTAATGCAGACCGGCGTTTAATGCAGACCAGTGTTTACTACAGACTACCGTTTACTACAGATCATCATTTACTACAGACTGACATTTACTACAGACCTGCATTTAATACAGACCGACGTTTAATACAGACCAGCCTTTATTACAGAGCAGCGTTTACTACAGACCAGCATTTAATACAGACTGACGTTTATTACAGAGCAGCGTTTACTACAGACCAGCATTTAATACAGACCGCCGTTTACTACAGACCGGCATTTACTACAAACCGGCTTTTACTACAGACCGGCGTTTACTACAGACTATTTACCTCTATTTGTCATGACAATCTTTTCAAATCCAGCGACTATTGGAAACGGGCGTCAATAAGAGACGGGCTATTATTAGAAGATATACTGTATATAAAATCTAATATGCAATTTCACTGTAGTAACACAATAACACGGTTAATAAGAAGATATATTTACATTTAATTTACATTCTTTAAAGGTTTGTATGTTGATTTTTGATCAGACTGTTACCTACAGAGTTGAGAATCAGATTTTTTCATTGAACTTTGAGTAAGAAGCTTTTGGTGTCACCAGTGATAACAGCACAGTGTCAATTTTGTCCATTTCATGTTAGATTTCCCCTGATTCTCCTCTTTGCAGCCAGAAAACCAACTGATACTGGGCGTGATGGCCATTGATGTGTCGCTGGAGGACATTAAAAGATTAACTCAACGCTTCACCGTATGTCCATGGTTTTATATTGACACTAGACAGTCTGTTTATACTGTAAAAATAATAATAATAATAATATTGTTATAAAAAAAGAGGATGTTTAGCTTAAATCTGTATTTTGCATTAGGTCTTTAACTTCTGCTCAAGACTGGTAATGATGACAAGAGAAGAGAAGCAAATTATACAAATTACCAGCTATTAATATAAAGTTTTTATTATATCATTGCTCTCAGAACAAAACAAGAACCATTTTGTTCTTTTTCATTTAAAAGAACCAGGTTCTCTTTATACTGTCACTGTCAAAGGTTCCACATGTAGATTACATTACTATTACTACTTCATGTCCTGTGACCTACATTTGTGCAAAGATGTATAATATGTTGCCCTGTGGAAATGTACTATTTGATACAAATCTCAAAAAGCTGTTATCTCATTTCCCTCACTTTCTGAAAGTTCGGCCCGAATGGATATTACTTCGCCATTGACCCCAATGGATATGTGCTGCTTCACCCCAATCTTCTGCCAGAGGTAGCAACATCTCTCTCTCTCTCTCTCTCTCTTTCTCTCTCTCTCTCTCTCTCTCTCTCTCTCTCCCT
>JBBIGC010040469.1:0-11802 GCA_037576955.1 Lepidarchus adonis
GAGTTTGGACGTGTGCTTTTTGATCGGAGAGAGAGAGAGAGAGAGAGAGAGAGAGAGAGAGAGAGAGAGAGAGAGAGAGACCCCCAGTTCATTTACTACAGCATTTATTTTCTGGTCAACAGTGATGATGCGAGAAGCTCGACTCAACACCTTTCAACAGAGTTTGAGACCATGATTTGAAGGGTTTTATCAAGTTTAGAACAACTTTTACATTTTCTCAAAGTGATGTAACATTTAATTGTGTTTATATACTGAACTAAGGGTAGTTCAGCGGTCTGCATAAGATGTATTATTTATTCCATGTGCTAACCTCTCTTCTCAACCCTCAACCCTCTGGCTAAAGGAGATTTGGAGAAGGAAAAGCGCAGATTGCAGAACATTCTTGCTACAGGACAGGAAGAGCCACATCACGCTCTCTCTCAAACGAAGCTTGCTGAGAGAGGAGCAGAGAGAGAAAGTGAGAGAGACAGGTTCCAGGAAGGTGAGAATATTATTACATTTACATTTATTCATTTGGCTGATGCTTTTGTCCAAAATGACTTCCAAGGTACGGGAACAGTCAAGCATTTTATCTGCACAGGACAACGTGGAAGTCAGTGCTACTGACAAGTCGATACATTGCTCGTGTTATAAGTGCTATATCATGAAGCATGAATGAAACATTACTATTGCTATTTTCTGAACTAATGCGTATGTGTCCAAAAGTTTTAGGTGCTGAGGTGGGCACGGAATAGCTGAGCCTTTAAGTGCTTCTTACGTTATGTCATTACATTATATTATTATATTATATTATTAAGACACAAGAGCTTCTTATCCTGTGCAAAACAAGATCCATGATATTGTAATAGCAGTAGTTCATAATCCAAATTACTAAGGGTCTCACAGTTATTCAGTATGACTGTAGTTCCAGGTAATGACTCATAAACCTTAAAATGATGCTACACTGACTGTCTAATAATTCAATCGTAGATAACAGACAGTGGATTACTTGTTATATACACATTGAACAGCCATACCATTATGACCACCTTCGCTCCCCACATGGACAACTGAGCTAATTCAGCCGTTGTCCCTCTTTTGATCAATTTTGTAAGTACTAATTTTTATAGACCTGGAACACTCCATAAGACCTGCCATTATGGAGAAGCTTTGACACTCTACAGCCCTCACTTAAGCTTCTAGCGCCTCCTAATTCTAACTTCAAGAACTGACTGTTCACTTGCTGTCCAATATTGAAGAGATGTTTATTGTCAATACATCACTAGAGGTAATAATGTTATGGCTGATTAGTGGATATATTCTGGAACAAAAATGATTTATATGGCAAATGATTCCAGACATTTGAATGAGAAAACTTTTTTCACAGTTCTCAATGAGATTGAAGAGAGGAGGCAGTTTCTGGAGGAGATGAATACTCTTGGAATGGGACACCAATATAATCATATCATTAATTCACAGATATCTCAGGTACGAACACTACAATTATACATGTGACTAGTATGATTACACACACTGCTATACCCACACATGTTGAAAATCCTGAATCACTGATTTAAATTGTAATATTTGCAACATATTTTTTAAAAATGTGTGGTGGCAACCAGGTGAGGAGTACAAAGACAAGTGTGTCTTGCCTACAGTCAAGCATGGTGGTTGGAGTGTCATGTTTGAGGCTGCATGAGTGCTGCCGGCACTGGGGAACTACAGTTCATTGAAGGAACCATGAATGCCAACATGTACTGTGACATACTGAAGCAGAGCATAATCCCCTCCCTTTGGAAACTGGGCCACAGGGCAGTATTCCAACATGATAACAACCCCAAACACTCCTCCAAGACAATCACTGCCTTGCTAAAAAAAAAACTGAGAGTAATGTAAACCCTATTGAGCATCTGTGGGGCATCCTCAAATTGAAGATGCAGAAGCGCAAGGTCTCTAGCATCCACCAGCTCCATGATGTGGAAGTGAATTCCAGTGGCAACCAGTGAAGCTCTTGTATCAAAGTGTCATATCTTCAGTATTGTCCCATGAAAATATATAGTATTTTATAATAGCAATTAAATATTCACAAAAATGTGAGGGGTGTACTGCAGGTAGGCCAGTCCAACTCCTGTACCCTCCTAGTGCTGCAGCCATACACTTGTAAAGTGTGTTTGCATTGTCTTTTTGAAATATGCAAGAGTATCCCTGAAAAAAAGATTCAGTTCACAATCTCTGTGTACTTTTTGGCATTAATGGTGCCATCACATGAGATTAATAAAAAATAATATTTTAAACAGAAATGTCAGGCTTCTGAAAAGTATGTTCATTCCTGTGTAGTCAATATTTGGTTGGGCCTCCTTTTGCATGAATTACTACATCAAAATGACGTGGCATGGATGCGATCAGCCTGTGGCACTACTGAGGTGTAATGGAAGCCCAGGTTGCTTTGATAGCAGCCTTCAGGTCTTCTGCATTGTTGGGTCTGGTGTCTCTATCTTCCTCTTGACAATACTCCATTGATTCTCTAAGGCAGGGGTCCTCAACCAGCGGGCCATGGACCGGTACCGGACCGTGAAGCATTTTGTACCAAAATTCTGGATAAAAGTCATAGCAAAATACCCTGAGACTGCCATAACAGCACTGAAAACTCTGTTGCCATTTCCGACAACATGTATGTGTAAAGCGGGGTTTTCTGCCGTCACAGCAACCGAAACAAAATGGCGGAGTAAACTGAGCATAAGCAACACACTTCGGGTGTCATTATCTCCCATTATGACTAGATGGGACCATCTCGTTGCAGAGAAACAAGCTCAGAGCTCTCATTGATTTAGCGTTATGGTGAGTTATATATTTTCATGTACTTTATATTTGTTCTAAAAACTAAAAACTTATTTTGAAAGGAATGTTTACGCATTACCATAGTGACCAGAGAGCATTAGGGGGCAGACAGGAGGATGTTACTCTGAATGTTATTGCCACATTTCAGGAGGACGCTGCTAATAAAGTTACATAAATACAGTGGATTCACGTTTTGTTATATTTACAAAATACCACAGTTTTTGTGTTGGTTGTATCATTTTATTTTGTTGTTTTTATCTGCGACACCTTAAAGGCTGATCCACAAAAATATTGTCTGACATTAAACCGGTCCATGGCGTAAAAAAGGTTGGGGACCGCTGCTCTAAAGGGTTCAGGTCAGACGAGTTTGCTGGACAATCAAGCACAGAAACACCCTGGTCATTGAATCAGCTTTTGGTACCTTTGGCAGTGTGGGCAGGTGCCAGGTCCTGCTGGAAAATGAAATCAGCATCTCCATAAAGCTTGTCAGCAGAAGGAAGCATGAAGTCCTCTAAGATTTCCTGGTAGATGCTGGGGTGACTGTGGACTTCACAAAACACAGTGACCAACACCAGCAAATGACATGGCCCCAAATCTCCACTGACTATAGAAACGTCACACTGGACTTCAAGCAACATGGATTTTTTACCTCTCCTTTCATTTCCAAATTATATTTATTCAAATCTTAATAGATGCTTTTTTTTTACCCTTTCACTTTTACGAACGTTGGCTATTAGCTTAATATCCTTTTCTGACGAGCCATTTCTCTGTTGAATCCAGTACCTCAATTGTAATGAGGTAATAGGTGGGGTTGATTAGAGAAGAAGGTGAAACATGATTCCTCACATGCTTGCATGGTAACATAAAAATTTTGAAAAGGTCTCAGAAGTCACACAAAAGTCATTACTTTTTGATGGAAGATAAAACAAGATTTTTTTTCTTCTGAATGAGAAAATACTGACATTAAAATGATCCATGAAGTACAAGATAAAATGAGTCATTATGACTTTCAGACTGACTTTTATGAACACAATCCAAGATGCAACAATGTGTACTCTGCATCTGTTCCACAGAAAATCCGAGAGCTTGAGCAGATCGACAGGACCCGCAGTGAGCAGCTGAGGACCCTCATGTTCAAAGAAGAAGAAAAGTAAGAGAATGGGGGGAAAAAAGAATACTATCTGTGAAAAAGAATTGGTCCATCAGTTTACATGGCTTCACCACAGACATTACATTTTAATACTACACACAGGAGGTTTTCCAGGGTTCTGGATTTTAGTTTTAGATCTTTATGTACATTCCTTATTTCATTACTGACCCACTAGTTAACAGGCCTTTAATTTTGTCAAAAATGAAATACATACAGTACACCAGAATGCAGTTGTTACTATCAGATTTCAAGTTCAGCCCTTGTTCAGCCAAAGTCAGCCATCGTTTGGTATGCAAGAGAACACAATTGGCTTTGTTTGCCAGTGGTTTGGGTGACCCCTCCTCCCATCACTTACCACAATGCTAGCCAGCACAGGTGTCTGTTACCTAATTGTAACAGAATTGGCAGTTAGTGTTGCCCTTCAAGCATGTTACTCTATTCTATGACATGGTATTAGCAGCAGGTTTAAACAGATGCAGTGATTTGTTTAACCTGATGCAAAAGAAGCATATGCACCTCCCAGTGATGATGGTATCGTGTGATGAGGGAGGCCTAACTAGTAGGTAAAAAAAAACAAAAACACAGTTACCTGTGATTTAGTTACATTATTTAGTTTTATTCAAATTACAAACCAATGTGCATTGCTTTTTTTTAAAAACAAAAGTGTGTTTTTTATGCAACAAAAGCCCTTGGTTCGAGATATTTAGAGACTCAAAACATAAACAATGACAGGACACAGGTATTATACACAAAAACACAAGCTTGATTACAGGGAAAACGGAAAAAGAAAGAAAATGTTAAGACACAGATGTACATATTCTACAACAGAAAGGTTTTTATCCATAAATACAATAAAATAATGGCACTCTCTAAGACACCCTCTCATTTCATGTCTTGCTTGAAATTAAGGCATAACATATAATATTCAACCTTTGAATTCTAAAATGAAGGCATTTTGAGAACATAAATGTTTTATGGCCTAACCAACTTCTGTTCATGTTAATAAAATAATTCTACATTAAAATTTTCACCTTGCAAAGGTTTAGTTATTTTTTACTACCAGTGATGCATCTAGTTTACGTTTAGAAATGTCTTAAAACAATGGTCTATGTTTACTCTAAAATAACTCAACTCAAAGCATTTGAGATGAATCAAGTTTAATCATAGGCTTCACAATTCATAGTTTTCAGGGCTTTTTTGCAGCACCTGATACATTCAGCCTTAAATGTAATCAGACGCTGTAATGATACGAGTTAAGTTAATAATATGAATAAGTATTTTCAACCAAATGTGCCCCATCCATCTATTACCACAGGCAATAATTTGAATGTTTCCTGTACTGAGAAATTAACTAAAAAACATTTGACACAAAACTCATTTACAGTACAATCCAATGGGCAGTTGCCAAATTCTGTATGTTGACACTTCAAATACACTATGTAACAAACTCAAAAGTACAAAAATAATATTAAACATTAGGGGTGGGACTTGCCACAGAGGCTATGATATGACATTATTGCAATTCTTCCAAATTGAAAGCAGATGGTACATTATGAACAGGCACCTCTTCAGCCATCTCAGCAACTTTTTTTCCTGTGTTCCCAGATAAAAATTAGCTCTAGTCTTGTGGACTTTAGAAACAATGTCAACTAAACGTAAGTAGCAATGTTATTAAATTTACCAAAATCAAAATTAAATAAATTTTCTAATGCTTTTTTAAAAATAAGGAAATGTATACGATACTTGGCACAGCTAAATATTGTGCAATATAATTTTGTAATACTACAGTGTATTGATTTTTTCTCCTCAAACTCTAATAGACAAATAAATAAAATTAAGCTCCACTGTCCCTAAGGTTTTTCTGATTTCCACAATTATCAAGCAATTGCTAACAATTGCTAACAAACTCTGAGAAAGTAGTCCCATCTCTCGAAGAACTTATTATGCAGATTTACAGTTTATTTTACAGAAACCTTTCTGCAAAAATAAGTTGTTTTTCATAAATTTTTACTGTTTACTCACACAAAGTAAAACAGCAACTACCCAATGGTTCTACTGTAAATGTTTTGAGTGTTTAGGTTTTGTTGGAGATGGCACCAATCATCAGGCATCAACTCTGTCCTAATATCAGCATGTTGCATACACAATCACACAGGTCAGCCATAATATCATCACCACCTGCCTAATATTGTGTAGGTCCCTCATGCTGCTGAAACAGGTGAATTGTGTGTTCTGACACCTTTCTACCAGAGTCAGCATCAACACTTTGTGGAGCTCCTCTATGGGATGAGACCAGACAGACTAGCCTTCTCATATGCATCAGTGAACCTCAGGTGCCCAAGACCCTGTTGTTAATTCACAAGTTGTCCTTGCTTGGATCACTGTTGGTAGGAACGAACTACTGCAGACCTGTAAGGTCTCCATACGACCTGCTGTTCTGGAGATGTTCTTACTCCGTAGTCTAGCCATCACAATAAGATCAACTTGTCAAAGTGACTGAGATTGTAACGTTCTCACATTTTCCTGCTTCCAGCACAAAATTAAGAGCTAACTGTTCACTTGCAATCCAATGTATCCCCTGATAGTAATGAAATAACTAAATCAATATTTAGTCAATAGTATCCACAGTGGTGTTAATGATATGGCTGATTGGTGTTAATCAGTACCAATACTGGCAGATACTTAAAGCATGGTACCATGAAATCTCTTGTTGAAATTATTGTCCATATTAATGGATGGGACGTCATAAATAGGGCAGATTAAGTTGGAAAAATTAGAGACCTTTCCATTAAGAATTTTTAAATACTAAAATCCAGTGAGAATCCACTGTCCAACTGTCTCTGTTGGTAATGTGTAGCATAATCATATGAAGCTTATTATATAAATGTAATACCATAACCAGGGATTTTAATATAAAAGGATGCAGTAGATTCTTTGTCATTAGTCACTGGTTAAACTGCATGACCCAATTCTTATCATAAAATCTGTATTGGCTTCTCACTATCAATATATAGCGTCTGCCAATGCCGTGTGTTGCTGAGAAAACCACAGACATAAACCACAGTGCAGCATGGAAGATTCAAAGCTTTGCATAAGAGTTTGTATCACTTAAGGCCAGTAAGCTTATTGGCCATATGCATCAGAATGTACACAAGTATAGCTGTAAAAAAATTACAAGCATACAAATTTTGCATGTTAAGCTCCAAGTACCCCAAAGTCATGATTATAGTCATTACATACATCCTGAAACTGTAAGAGCTCAGTTTAAGTTGCACTAAAACTGTTAATGTTTTTGGATGTTGGTGTATTTGTTCAATGGTAAATAAGTTATATATTTTTGTTTTCATGAGAAGCTATATTAAGTTTCATCTGACTCTATAGGGTAAAGACAATTTAGTTTTCTACTTTCTTCATTATTTGGAAACTGCATGTATTCACAAAGCTACATTGTAAAAAAACAAAAAACAAATAAAACACAAATTATGCCATCTGTGTTTTTGGATAAATGCTAAATAAAGCTGGTGAGGAGTAAAAAAAACTCAGTGTTGTCAGTGTTCTTCCGGCCATTTCCTTATAGTTATTTATTGAGAAAAGCATAAATAAAGATAAAGAAGATCTATATTTAGTTTTATCTAACTATCCATCTATGTCCCACTTCCTAAACTTTTCTCCTTACGCGGGCTCACGTTCTTTGCCACATCGCTTTTTGTGCTCAGCCTCCTCAACACCTTCATTGGTTTAAATTTTGCAGGCTTCTTTTTGTGCTCAGTCTCGCCATGGAACTCTGGAAAAAGAGGCAGCTGTTAACTGATGCAAAGAGCCAGGTAGAGAAGTAAAAGAAACAGAGATAAAGTAGCCCCAACCTTTCTTTTTCAGCAAAGAAGCCACTAACTTGTCCTCCTCCTCGTCCCTGTAGAAAAGATAATGATTATTTCTTTCTATTTCAGATGCAACCATATGCCAGGTCTGAGTGACAGTGAGTGAGTATGAGCATAAGGTAATCAATTACCTCTGTCGGTCCTGATCCATGTTATTGATGATCTGGTTCCTCTGTTCGATGATGGTGACCAGTTCAGCCATCAATTGCTTCTCCCTGTCTCGATCATCATCATTCCACTCTTTCTCTGCCACAGTGAATATGTAAAAGGGAAGAAAGGTGTGGGGGGAACATAAAAAGGGTCTTTTACATTTGTAATATTTCAGTAAAGGTTTGTTGTTAGAAATGCATGTTTGCTATATTCAAATGGTAACAATACTGCAACTTAAAGTTGTTTATATAATCAAAAGAAGCCACACAGCCTTCTATTCTTCCTGTACTGCATTATAATCATAACAAACATCACTGAACCATTGTTGCTCGAGTTACGTTGGGGTTCTGTTCCTCCAAGTAAGTCAAGTAAGTCAAGTCAAGTAAGCCTCTCTCACCGTATCACTGTAAAGCATTTAGTAGACCTACTATCGTGTATGTGCTGCCAACTGCCTCTCACCGCTAATCTCAGAAAGCAACTCTTTCCATCCACCTATTTTACCGCACCAGACACTACATAGTCCACAATGCATTGCTCCCTATGAAACACGCCAAATCGCACAACGCACAACAACTTGGAGCGCAAACGCTGTAAGGAGCTAGCGACGTAACCACAAATCATTGTATGTTGAGTGTGATGTCATTTGAGGACCCCCTGTATGTTGGTGGCATGTACAAACCCCATTAATAAATAATGTTACAAGATAATAAATTAATTAAAATTTTAAAAACTATATCTTTGAACTTAGTTAGACAAAAGTTTAAGAGAGTTAACAACTTTTCTGGAAATGGGACTTGTACAGTCTAGGTCAAAAGTTTAAGACCAATTTAAGGCACAAAAACATGTTGCATGATTCAAAAAGGGAGTTTTTTTTGTCTTTGCCATCAGGACGTGAACATGACAGAAAATGACAATGAATCCACATTTTTGCACAGATTTGGCCTTTTAAAGACATGTGGTCCCAAGATTGATCAGCTGTAAAACAGCCTGTTTCAGTTTAATTGTTGTCAATAAATTGCTGCTCAAATTTGTTTTGTCTCACTCCCTTCTTGTAGCATGTTGAAGCTCTACTTGGAGCCTTGTTAAGATTCAACCATGCAACATATGATTTTTTGCCATTTGTCAAGTGGTCTTAATCTTTTGATCAGGACTGTATATACCAGTGAGTGAATAAAACTGATAAGCGTAAGTCTCAGTGCCTCAACCTGGCTTGTTGAGGAGACATCGAAGCTCATATTCCACGTCTGCTTGCCTCTCTTCCAGATGTTGCTGCTTAGCCCTGAAAGCAAAATAAATTACAGTCTTCGGATTTTGCCCACTTAATTATCACAACATGTATTCAGTTAGTGAAGGTTTTTTTATTGTCTGCATTTTCTTTCAGTTTTGCACTGGAACTATGAGGCAACAAGCAATGGAAGCCCAAATTAGCTAATTAGTATTATGTACACAGAATAATCACACACTTGACTCAAACCATGTGGAGTTAAGTGATCTAAAGTAGATTTGTTTGTGTGGTTTCAGACACTGTATGAGATTCTTTTATGTATCAAACAATCTTTTTAATAAAAAACTGTACTGCATTACTAAAAACAAAAGCAGTAGCCTTTTGAAGTATGAAGTATGATGCAGTTTTCTGCAATCTGTGTAAGATTAGATTTTTCCTATCTGACAAATCTGAGGTCCACAGATTGGATCATCCTTTGGCCCGCACCGATCACCATTGTCTAAACTCTAATCTTACTGTTAATTCAATCAGTTTTTCACTAAAGAGCTCATGTCAGGACTATACAAGCTCTTCAGCTTGTACTTCACAACAGTAATCAGCAAACAAAAACAGTCTGTACATTCATTCCTGTCCAAGATGATAACGAGACACCCGTTTCCCATCTATGGCTAAGGACTTCTCCTGTGACTTATCTGGAGCATCATTTACTAACAGAATCTCTCTGTTAATAGAAAAGCAGTCTTGAGTTACAGCTCACCTTGCAAAGAACTGCATTCTTTCCTTTGTCATACAGATTATATTTCTGTGTATGTGTGCTTGATGACTTACGTGTAGACCAGCTCAGCCTCTCTGCGCACCAGCAGGTGTTTCTCATGAATCAGAGTGAACCAGTCCACCAGTAGTCGTTCCTCATGTTCCTCTAAGGTACACAGAGAGAGACACACAGAACAATGACCTGGTTTTGCATCTTTGAAACTCCCCGGGTCAGAACTGGCAATTACTGAGCGAGCAATACCAAACGTTCACAGAAGAGGCTACCACAGAGGCCAGTTCTGTCATTTAGAGTGATTAATGTTGTAGCTTCTTTCCAATGGAGAATTTAACTTTTGGGCAATCATTAACAATCTGACCTTTTTGTATTGGAATTAGAATTGTATTGATTATCAGCCTAGATCTAGTCTAGAGGTTAACTGGACCATCAAATATTCTGCTAATTGTACTAACTTAATATCTGTTCAAGTTGAGCCATTTTGGAAAATGCACTAGAAAGTCTGCAATAAAAAATTATTAGTTAATTAATTAAATACGATGAACAATAATATAGTTTTTATTTAAATGAAACATTTACAAGGAAATTATTTTAATGCCTTGGCTGACCAATTCAATTTTGTTTTGTAAATATATATATTTTTTTTAATTCAGTTGGGCCACAGACAAGAAAGGTTATGTTTATAGAGTATTCAAGTTACACTGTTTTGAAATATTTCACAATAAACAAGTGAGCTTATAACAGGTTAGGGCATGGGTCCCAAATTCCAATCCTGGAGGGCCAGTGTCCAGTACAATTTACAGTTATCATATTTAAATACACTCACTGCATCTGACAATTAACAGGTGAGCTGGACCAGGTGTGTTTGATGAGGAAGATGACCAGGACTGGAGTTACAGACCCATGGGTAATGGTATTATGTCTGGTTAAAAAGGAGCACCCATTGGCTCAGTCTCTGCTTACCACATTTGTGTCAAATGAAGTGAGAGGAATTGTCAACCTGTTGTTTTTTATAATCAGTGTAAGAATGCAAAGAATTTAGGTTTTTCACCATCTACAGTAAATAAAATTGTGAAAGATTCAGGGAATATGCAGAACTCTCTGTCCGTGTTGGCAAGGCCTGAAACCACTGTTGAATGTGCATGATCTTCAAATCCTCAGAAGGCAGTGCATGAAAAACATGCTACAGTTATAAATACAGCCACATTGGCTTGGGAGTATAAAAAGCCAAAGGCCTTTCCAAGGGTTCAAACCCTATTGTTGGGATTCTTCAAAGGGTTTTCAATGAGTACAGCACAGTGTATTCGCAGTGGTCACTCACACGTTAATGAACTGTCCTCTTCGTTTCATTTGGTCAGCGTGAGGGATGAGGCAATTTAAGCTCCGTTGAAATGTACCTCTATAACTATAGCTACCACCAGTCTCTCTCGTGGCAGTCCCGTATTACCATAAAGCATTTAGTAGGTGTTCAACTGCATTCTACTTCCATATATGAAAGACAAATGCAAAAAGGAGAGCCAGCACTGTAACCACGACCCCAGTAATCTATTTTGATAGCTCGCCACCCAGTCTCTTGCCAAATTTAGGGCCCATCTAAATGGATAGCTAAACATCTAACAGATGATTCTTATGTAGTCTGGGCTCTAGATGCGGTCCTCATCCTTTTTCGCGCCATTGACCAATTTATTGTCAGACAGTATTTTCGTGGATCGGCATTTAAAAGGAACCTCGACTATGTTACAAATTACCTCCGATTCATAAAAACATACTTCAAAATAACTACAATGTTTTCGTTATTCATTAAAACTTT
>JBBIGC010040497.1:0-11801 GCA_037576955.1 Lepidarchus adonis
GTCAGACAATAAAGTTTTTCTATTCTATTCTATTCTATTCTATTCTATTCTATTCTATTCTATTCTATTCTATTCTAACCCTTGAACAAGGTACCGTCCCCACTCACTGCTCCCTGGATGCTGTTGACTGCTGCTCCATGTGTGCATGTGTGATGGGTTAAATGCAGAAGATGCATTTCGTTGTGGTGTGTTCACAATGAAAAATAATCACTTTCACTTCATATATATAATTTTTATAGCATTATTATTGATGGTAGATCCTTTCGACTTGGTCTTTTTAAAAGTAGCTCACAAGGCAGAAAAGTGTGGGCACCCCTGCAATAAATATTTAACTTTTGTACTTTTAATGCTTAAGTATTTTTGGAAGCAAGTACTGTACTTCATTACTTTCATTTTAGTCAGATTTGACTGTATGACATTCAGTTGTATTGGAGTAACATTTGAAGCGATATCTGTACTTTCACTTACGTAATGAGGTTAGATACTTTGTCCAACTCTGCTACAATATCACAGTGTCAACTGTGATTTGTCCAAATACTTGTTCACTAGGAATAGTGAACTGCCACTGATTTTAGCAACGTTGTACACCCATAAACAGCCAAAATGTTAAGGCCAGACATTTTGATTCTGAACTGAATACTGATGGACATTGTCAGACGTCCAGTAACTGAACCTGACTTACAGTTTCCAGGAGACATGTCAGAAGCAGAGATTTATGTGAAGAGACCTGCTGTTCACAGTGCAGCCTCCACCGCAATCTCGCCACTCCTGTCCTCTTGCTAATTCATTGCAGACTCCTGCACTTTCCACAGACATGTTTAAAAACAATGACGACAGTACAGGCAGGGCCTCGGATCGGAGCAGCTCCTGATGCTGATTTTCCAGCCCACTCAGCTCCCACGTTCTCTGATTATGCTCGAATGTCAGCCCAGCTCAGGAAAATGAACCCTCCCCCATTTTCCAACCCATGTTCACTTGGGACGAGAGTTATTTTTATAACAATAAAAAAAAATCTTTTTTTAATGGCCTTTTGCACTTTTTGGTACTTCAAAACAGAACTTCAGTTGTCCTGGATTAGGGAAGTAGTGGGAGTGGATAGGGGATTCGTTTTCTTTGGATTTGAAAGGTGTCCCACACCCGATCACTCGTAACTTCCTCAGGGAAAAGCTAAAAGATAACATGTCTGGTGATGTCACAGCTCCACTCACATCCAAAAAGACAGGTTAAATGCTGAGATGTGAAATGTGTATTTTCTGTGAAATGTATCTACTGTGCTCACAATCAGAGAGCTTCCTTTTTCTGACCTGGTTCTAGAGGTTCCAGTGAGCTGATGGAAACAATGACTCATTTAATAGAGCAGGCCTCCCCATGTCCAGCTACAGAGCGTGTTGGAGCCATTTCTCACTCAGAGCTTGGCGAATTTTTGTCTGCACGCAAGCAGATGTGTAATGTTAATTTGATTTTGTGGTGCTTTAGCTAACTGCTCTGTGAGTCTGCCTAGGAAAAGCCCAAATCCCTAGACTCTGAAAATGTGTTTATCCCAGCAGAGCGTCTGCTTTTGTAGGAGGAGGGAGGAAAACATTGAGTCACAGGGATGTTAAAGAAACTTCATAAGTCTAATGTCTATGTGTCAAACCTCAGGATGGAGGGAATGCAGGTGCAAAAAATATATATGTAAAGGTCTGTTACAGTGCAAAATTTTTACCAACCATAACTTTTATATAATAAATATTACTGTTGTGATTTTTTTTTTATGTTTTTGTTGGTTGGTCTGGCAAACACGCTGTTTACTTATGTTTTTATTTCCAGTGCATGTCATTCTTTTTTGATCATATAGGAGTCATTTATTGTAGATAAATGGACAAAAAATGGTTAAAAATTCTAACATTTTATGTATTTGAGTATTATGTTTAGAAACAGCTTCCAGTTGGACATGGCAAATATCATACACCTTATTACATTTACTTATTAACATTTACATTTATTAATTTGGCTGATGCTCTTATCAAAAGTGCCTATCCAGCTACAGGAACAATCAAGAATTATGTTTGCACAGGACAACGCTGATGTGAGAGCTTGAAAGAGTCCCAACTCATTCCTCTTAGTCTTTAAATACAGACAGCAAGAGCTACAGCATGAACTATAAATGGTACACTACTATCTGGAAGTGCTAGAACACATTCCTCATCATTATTAGGTTAATAATGATCAAATTAAAAGTATTTGTGGTCTTCTGAGCTGCAAAATTAACCTCTGGTGTGAATCACTGTGTCCTGTATGGGGCAGTTTGGGCTTGTTTCCAACTGTGATGGATGAAGTTACACACTGCTGACATTAACATAGGAACACTGTGATAAAAACACCCTTACCCCAGACATAGGTCATCAGCCGAGACCTATTTAGTGGCCAAATGTTGCTTCTTTAGTATTGAAGCCATGAGGCTAATATACAGTAAGTAGCAAATGCTGGACAATACAGTCACCACAATCTGCTCCAACCACATTACTGAAGTATTTTGGAAGTTTCTATTGTGCTTGGAGGAAGACTCTGAATAGGATGCCCAGTCCTCAACACTTCCATTGCAGCAAATGACTGTGAGGCCTATGATTAACCCAAACCAAGCTGCTTCCCAGAGGCTGCAGTAAGAGGCCATGTGTTCGATTTAGTGACTGGAGAACTCTGAGGTTTCAAGAAGCTTCATTTATATAGAGAACTCTGTTACCTCTGGTTTGGAAACAGACTTTATCATCCCCCATTTAACAAGCCCATGCCTGTTTCAGGGAGGCAGTGAGAAACCTAGCCAGGAAAGTTAAATTAGTAGTTAGTCTTGATTTCCAGATGATCCACACCACTCTCTAATGACCCATGATGCCCTCTACCCATCCAGCTTCAGACCAAATGACTAGAATGCAACTAGAATCTTATCTGCCAAAGTTTCCCATTCAGCACAATTATAAATGTTGAAT
Organism: Lepidarchus adonis; assembly: GCA_037576955.1. Lineage (NCBI taxonomy): Eukaryota > Metazoa > Chordata > Actinopteri > Characiformes > Lepidarchidae > Lepidarchus > Lepidarchus adonis. The sequence continues at coordinate 2,967 of JBBIGC010040497.1, forward strand.
AAAAACCAAATAAACCTAAAGGGGTTGAATAATTAGCTCTGCACTGCAGAGTATTTGCCTACACAACCTAAAAAAGGAAATAATCAGAAGCTTGAGTTGAGTTGGGTGTCTGGCCAGGGTCGGAAACGACAAAACAATCAATAATAAAACAATATAGGGCCCATGACACATCTGCTTGAAAAGTTGGTAACAAATGTTACAAAGTCTTACAAATATAGAAGCACTGATATTAAAAGTCCTTAAACATTGCTGCAAGTTTTATTTGTGGACGGTGGTGTAGTGGCCACAGGTTGGGTGATGGTCTCAATTTGTTAATATAGGGGATTTGAATTTGAACATTTGAATTCCTCATAGACCTACGGTAAACTTCCATAAAGACCCATAAACTCTGGGTAGAAATACTATCCTTCAGTATTGAACCACCATTGACAATGACAATTCACTATATTCTCCGATGTCTGCTCCTTTCTCTACGTTTTCAGAGCGTTGGGTGTCTAACACAGCTGTTTAAAACCAGATGTGTCACCAGCCCTGTCATCAGTGTCAATAAATGGGCCAATGCCCCATCACCCAGTCTTCTTTCGCCACTAACTCAATGTTTTTTTCTCTTTTTGCATGGTTCTTTAGTGGCAAAAGGATAAATCAGTTCCTACACAGGTAGACCTTTGGTGATTGTCCTATATTCCTGATTTGTAATTATATTTTATTCTGGTTTTTGGATAATGCTCAGCATTTGCTTTCGTATTCCCTCAAACTAGGCCTAGCGTAGAATATCTTCCAAGCTGTATGTAACATTTAATGTACAGTGAGTACTTTTCCCATATGTCATATCAATGTTTTTTTAAACTTTTTTTAATTCATTTAACATAAAATAATAAATAATCGACTGTGAATATCTGTGAAACTGTGAAGTTTTTTGCTGTTGACTTATTAAATGTTTAATGTATATAAAATGTAAACAGTGCATGTTCAGACTAAATGAACATCCTACCAAATGAGTACAGTTTACATAAAGAAAGAAATGAAGATTATACAAGCATAATATTTTGATTGAATCCATTTAATAAAACTAAATGATTGAATATTTGATTATTGGGAATATTTGATTGATTAAAACATAAAAGACCATTAAGGAAAGTTTTCAAACATAAACATGTTAAAGATTCTTGTAAGCTGTTTCAGGAATGAAATTAGAGTCCTAATTTAAAGTACAGAGATATTAGAAATTTGAATTTCACCAAATAATTTATATATATACTTTTTAAGCCAATTGCAGTTTAGCCCCACCCATCCACACTGAGGTTATAAGGAGTGTTTCAGTCTGGACTGCTTTTTGAACGAGCCACAATGTATACTCTGTAAAAAATGTCTGCAATTAAATTTAATCAATTGAATTTTTTTTATTCATTAAACATTAAATAATAAATAAGCAACAAGTTTTTTGAGCTTTTTGGTTACAAACGTTGCCCGTGGTGCTTCTTACTAGGATCACAGTTGTACAATACTCTGCAATTGGGCAGATTTGTTCAAAGGGTGTATTTTGTTCATATTGCAGTAAATACGAGTAGTCAGAACTGGTTTGTTAACACTCTGTTGCATTATGTCGCTTCAGGGTTACATACACATTTCCCCTCAGTTTCACAGGCACAAAAATACCAAGACATATTAAAGTATGTCAGTATATATCTTTTTTTTTTTTTATCTTAAAATACTTAACAACATTTATGATACTTTATTCATTAGTATTTCATAAAAACAATACAAATTGGTTTTTATCCAGTGTGATTTTCTAACATACAGGTTGAATGAGAATGAAAGTGTAAAAAAATATGTATTCCTTTGTTGCACATTGTTGCTTATAGATAACAAACTTTTGCTTTTTCAGTTTCTTCAAATGAAATTGGTGTTGAAGGTCTTTCATAAAATGTGTTTTAGATACATTTTTAAAAAGACTGCACTTTTTGAACTTATTACCATTATTGCATGTTATTGTGCCAAAGTAATATACCTTAATCTACCTCCTATTATTATTATCTTTGTAAATTGTGTTGAATTGTTCAATGTGCTCTATGAGAGGTAATAATGTGTGTAATGATTTTTTGTCTATTATTTTGTATATCATGTAATAGAGGGTTTACTGAATAATGTCCATTGCGTCTCAAAGCCAATGCTTTACATAGGGCTTGAAAAAAAGCAAAACTTGATCTGGCTTAATGTGGATGATACCCGGTCTGTTAAAATGTCTGGATCAGCTCCCTTGATAAAATATTTGGAGGGTGATATGTACACCACTGCTAAAACATCAGCAAACCTGATCCATCTACTCCGCTAATTACCAAGGCCTTCCTGAGAGCAGGGTTAGCACTAAAATGTAGTTTCTCCAGTGCCATAGGAAATGTTCCAATCACCTTTGCACCTTGAGGCTCTTCACCCTCCATTGCTTCAGACTTGGCGCCCCTGAGGGTGAACTTGTGAGGTGGAGCATGTTCTTCCTCTATTTGCCTGGTACAATAGTGCCTCCCACCCACTGCCTAAGGCGTTTCTGGTGCAGGTCCCAGTACCGGCACACTGCAGACTTTTATTCTGAACATCTCTGAATGTAGTCCAGGATGTCCGAATGTGATCCGAGTCCCACTAAGTGCAGATGTTCCAAACACATTGGCTCATAGGCTTCTTTCCACTCACTCACCGCCGCCAGCCAAATCCCATTGGCTTTAAAACCTCAGTGTGACTACATATCCTGGGAAAACGCAATGTAAGGTCTGTGCCTTGGAGCGAGTTTCCCTCTGAAGTACAGTGTATGGGGCGACTGGTCTCATTAGAGAGGTCAGAACTCCTTCAAAAGCAAATGGGACTACACCACTCATAAGCTTTTCATTACAACTGAGGTAAATCTACATTAAGGCTTCTTCCACATCTTTCTCAGTATCTGTCTGCACTTTATTGTACAGAAAACATTACACTTATGTTAATTTTGCTCTGTACGGCCACTTTACCTGCACCTTTACACAAACCACCTACAGTTTTGTGTTTTTTGTTTTTTGTTAAGTATCTGATAGTAGTTTGTATTTATTTGTCTGATTTTGCACTGCTTTTTATTATCATTATTTTCCTTTTTTATTGTATATACTTTTCCCCATACTCCTCCTCTCTTTTCCCACCTCCCCTGTGTGTGTATATTGTATATAGTCTGCAATGAGGCCTTCAAGTAAGAATGTCATTGTAACTGTACCTGTGCATTATGCAGGTGACAATAAATCTGGAATCTTCCGTCAAGTGTCAACACATAAAAGCTGATTTTCTCCATTTAGACCACTGTTTCACTTTCTTAAGTGTTCTAACCATTGGCAATTATTGGAATATAATTTACAACAAAATTGAAAATGCAGTCCATAGAGAATGACATTGTGCTTATGTTGCATTGTTATTGTATTTATGCAATGATTTTGAAGCCAATGGTGCAAAAAAGGAGGAAAGGAGGAATAGCAAACAATCTCTTAAATTCGGCCAAATGTATTCAAGCCTCAGTCTATTGCAGAGTGTTGTCATGTAGTCTGAATGGCCTGAAGTCTTTCTCAGTGGGTCGTATTTTTGCATTCTTATAAATTACAGCTGTTCAGCCACATGTAATTCACGGTGTCATTACGCACTTGGCATATAAACACCAGGGTGAAGATTAAAGATCACTCAAGTAAAAAAGTGGTTTCTCTTTCACCATGCGGTTAGTTTGATGATTCTCCAGTTATAATATGACTCTGCCTTGAATTTTTCTGTAATCTGACCAGATATTCAAGCAGTTTTTACTCACATGTGCTGTAAATCATCAGGATTGGAAATAAAACCTTGGATCTTCAAAGTAAAAACATACTTCATGTACAACAGTAGTTAAGTAAGCGTGTATTGTCTGGAACATTATAATAAACACAAGTATTAATACAGTAAACAGTGTTTTAATGTCAGTTTGTTGGTTTAGCCATTCCCAGAGCTCTACTCGTGTAAATCCAACATTACTTGTGTAGTAGTGAAATTATCCTGCTTTGTGCAATCATCATAATTCCCTGGACATAACTGCATTTATTTATCTCATTTGTGCAATATTATATTACTTTGTCTGAAATATCATATAGAACTGCATTATTTTCTTCTGTACTACTCGTCTACATTGGGCAATATCAATTCTCTGTGCATTATAACCACATTTCACTTCAGCTTTTGCACTTATGTTTAAAATTTGCACCATTATGATGCTATTTCAGAAACTTTTTTATCTACTATTTATTTTTATATTATTTTTGGAATACTGCCAAATTATTTGCACTGTTGGAGTCGCTGTAATTGAAATATCGTTCTGTTGTACACTGTCAGTGAACAATTCTGAATGACGACAAAGCCTAGTCTAAGTCTAAGTACCCATCAGATATGTAGCTGGACTGGGCTCAGTCCAGTTCATCCTTCATCAGACTAAATCAGGTGCTGCTGAAGGAGCTTCACAATGTAATGACTGGAGTCATCAAGGGTAAATCTGAAGCCCAACTCAGCTCACATATCAACTACTGTTTACACACAACAGCTCATCTGGAGCCTCTTCACTGCTTTACTGTTTGCACTGGTTCTAATGTTGTGTTTTGCTGTAGAAACACTCTCACTGATCACATCTGGGCCTTTACACTGTTTGTACAGGTGTGTTTTGCACATTATTGTCATTTTACAAACATACATTATGAAATGAATGAAAAGAGTTGCTGCTGTTAACTGACCATAAATCAAATTTAAATAAATTCAGTTCATATTCAGAGAAATACAAATTAATATGGGTGAGTTATTTTGGGTTGTCCTGAGTTGTAATTATATTTTACTCTGGATTTTGGATAATATTCCCTCATTTAGTACAGTGAGTACTTTTCCTGTATGTGTCATATCAATGTTTTACTACAAAAGCTGTTTTGTGCTTCATACTGAAGACCACAGCGTTTTGATTTTTGTTTTAATTCAATAAACATCAAAAAATAAATAAGCACTGTGAAAAACATTTTTTTTACTGTTGATTTATTAAATGTTTAATGAACATAAAATGTAAACTAAGATTGCATACTTTTTTATTTTCTATTTTTATTAGCTTATCATCCTACAATATGAGTACAGTTTACATAAAGAAAGAAATTAAGATTATACAAGCATAATATTTTTATTGAATCCATTTAATGAAAATTAAATGATTGAATATTTGATTAATGGGAATATTGATGAAAACATAAAAAAAAACATTAAGGAATATTCACAACCATAAACATGTTAAAGATTATTGTAAGCTGTCTCAGGAATGAAAAGGAAGGGAGTTCTAATTTACAGGACAGATATATTAGAACTTAGAATTTGACCAACTCATTTACATATCTACCTTTTCAGCCAATTGCAGTTTAGCCCCACCCATCCGCACTGAGGTTATAAGGAGTGTTTCAGTTTTGACTGCTTTTTGAATGAGCCACAATGCACAGAGGTCAGAAAAAAGTCCTTAAAATATAAAATATGAAGATATACTGTACTGTACAAAAGTCTTAGGTACCTGGGACAATTATATTTAAAAGCTTTTTTCTTCCAACAAAACATTAATGTTAGTATAACTGCAAATAACAGTAATGTTAGTCGCCATCAAATCCCTGGTTTGGCCTCAATCAGTTCTTCATTACATGAAATCCGGTTCTGCTGGACTTTCACACATCCATGCAATGGGTGGAGGCCTGAAGAGCAGATCTGGAACCAAACCTGTGGTGACCTGGCCAGCTCACAACATATCAATGACTTTTACCAATCTATTCAATGGTCAAACTTTTTACTCTAATGTTAACTGGTGTTCTTTCTCTGGAAAGACTCATAACGCTGAGATACATGGCCATTTTTGTAGATTTTTGCACAGTATTGTATTTGAGTGAAGCAATTTCTCCCAGACATTATCATGTTGACTATTTGCTTATCTGATACCAAAACCAAGCCAGAAAGAGACAGATGTGGCTGCATGATATGACATTTCAATGTTTATGACCTTTAATAATCATACTTACAGTAGTTGTAGCTTGTACATTTTTCCATTAAACTTGGTGCATATGTACAGATTGTGACACAAAAACTGTCAAATAATCTCCAGGGTTTGACAAGATGACAAGAAATAGTTGTTAATCCTCTGTGCATGTAGAGTGCAGTTCAAATTCCTGGCAACACTTTGTAGAAGAGCGCTGTTCATAAGAATGTCACAATCCCCTGGTCTCGTTCCTAGTTCTGTTTTCTGATCACTGTCATGTTTCTGTGTTCTCTTAGTCTTGTCTTTGTTTTCCATGTGATCTGTGTTGTGGTTTTGCCTAACATGCTCTTCCTTAGCCCTGCTCTGCCTCCTTCTTGTCTCTTCTCCCGGTGGTAGTATTTACAGTACAGGCTAAAAGTTTGGACACACCTTCTCATTCCATGTGTTTTCTCTATTTCCATGACCATTTACATTGGCAGATTCCTCCAGGCTGTGTAAGGGATTTTTGACCAAGAAGGAGAGTGATGGTGCTGCGGCAGATGACCTGGCCTCCACAGTCACCGGACCTGAACCCAATGGACCAACGGCAAAGGGACCAACAAGTACTAAACACCTCTGGGATCCTTCAAGACTGTTGGAAAAGCATTTCAGGTGACGACCTCTTGAAGCTCATGGAGAGAAGCCAAGAGTGTGCAGAGCAGTAATCAGAGCAAAGGGAGAATATTTTGAAGAAACTAGAATATAAAACATTTTTTCAGCTATTTCACCTTTTATTGTTAAGTGCATAACTCCACATGTGTTCATTTATAGTGTTGATGCTTCAGTGAGAATCTACCAATGTAAATGGTCATGAAAAAAAAAAAAAACACATTGAATGAGAAGGTGTGTCCTAACTTTTAGCCTGTACTGTAGGTTCTTGTGTTTGGTGCAGTCCGGGCGTCTCATTTATAAAACTTGTCCGATTTATGAAAACGTGCTCACGCACCCAGGAAAATATGCCATATTAATAGCACTCTACTAGCACTCTACTTCTGCCCACTACAGGCCCTTGTTCAACCATACCTAGTCAATGCAAATCACCTCATGCATATTTAAATTTGTGCACGTGAGGGCCATTAAAGCTATTTTCCTCTGCATTCTGGGGGTTCGGAAAGAGGGCGAGGAGCCAACGCTGAGAAGGTTGCCATGGTCACCTGCATTTTATAAGAGAAACGATTCAATATATGAACGGTGAACAGTTTTAAACAATATTTTTATTACTTTATCAAGAAGCCATTGCGCTGTTGAACCAGGCCATCAGGACCATGCAAGTGTCACAAATAACTTGGACATTTATAGAATGCACATGTTTTCTATTTATGTAAATACATTTGTTTCATATAGAGCTTTTATTGCAATGTGAGTGCAGTCAATTGTGTAGATTACTTTTAAGAAAGAGGAAACTGCTGCAAATTGCCTTTTGTTGTTTTTTCTATATGTATCAAATAGTCATTTTAATAATCCAGTAACATCCAATTGTGAATCAGTACCTGTATTTGTACCTGGGTTGCACGGTTCCATCTTCCAACATTAGAACCAATTAAGCACATTGCTCCACATCTAGGAAATCTAAATCAGCTTATGAGCCAAATAATCTTCATGGTCTCTGAACACCCGTTCTCTTCTAATTCTGTCACTGGCATAATCTTTAAACAATACAATAATTATATTACTTAATACAATAATTAAGTTCAGATTATACATTTTTCTAATAGTTATTTACTGTTATAAATATGTGACTGAATAAGTGAAACTAAACACATGGTGTATGATTCACTAGCACAAGGAATAATCATATATGTACTGATGCCACTCAGGTTTTTGCTCATCTTCTTTTTGCTGCAAACTATTCACACACATGGGTCAGAGTTTGCGTACGTATACGCACATTCTACCGTGAAGTTTGTTTCTATAGATTGCAATGAGTATGATGAAGCGTATGCATTGTCTTGTCCATACACAACGGTTATAAATGAGACTCGTCTCTTTCATGTTACTTCTGTACCACATGATCCTTGTTACCTTGTTAAGTTATATTCAACGTCACAGTTTGCCCCTCCCCCATGTTAAGAGTCCGGGTGTCATCCTTGATGGTAACTTACGTTTTCAATCTCACATCAAGAACATTTCTCTGTCTGTATTTTTTCATCTGCATAATATTAACCATTGTCTTTCTCTTGCTCTTCCTACGTCTCATATCGACTTCTGTAATTCTCTTCTGACTGGTCCTCTCATTTATAAACTTCATTTGTCCAGAATACTTCTCATATCATCACTAGTACACCTTTCTTTGAACCTACACTGCCTGTCCAGAAAAAGGTACCACCTGGATTTAACAGAGCAAACTAGTAAGAGCCTTAGAGACTTTAGTCAAGATTCCTGACTAAAAACACTAATACAAAGCACAAAACTAATAAAGAAACATGGGAATGTATTCTTATTTTTATTATTATTAATAATAATAACAATAATAATAACAATCATAATACTAGCAATAATAATAATAATAATAATAATAATAATAATCATCATCATCATCGTCGTCGCCGTCGTCGTCGTCGTCGTCATCATCATCATCATAATACTAGTAATAATAATAATAATAATAATAATAATAATAATAATAATAATCATAATAACACTACTACTACTACTACTACTACTACTACTACTACTAGTAATAATAATAATAATAATAATCATAATAACACTACTACTACTACTACTACTACTACTACTACTACTAATAATAATAATAATAATAATAATAATAATAATAA
>JBBIGC010040525.1:0-11800 GCA_037576955.1 Lepidarchus adonis
TTAGCATTACATACCCACCATCACCTATACTACTCACAGTTTAGCATTACATACCCACCATCACCTATACTACTCACTCAACCAAACACAACACACACACATTCACTTCTCAAATCCTCCAGATAATTAAGCGGTTCAAAAACCTACTACATTAAATATAGAGGCGAAAGGAAAGAAATTGTTCCTATTTATTCATTTAATTGTGTGTGTGTGTGTGTGTATATATATATATATACACAGACACACACACACACACACATGGAGTAGGAATCGCAGGGTATCTCACGATATGATACGTGGTCCACGATAACGATAATATCGAGATACCGCAATTTTGCAATAATCAATATGTAACACAACAACATTGTGAATTATTAATTTACATAAGTAACAGCAGTGCTATTGTTATCTTTCCCATATTTGCTTTGCGACTGTGGTCAGACGCGCAGAGAAACCGCTACTTCAGCTTCAGGGCTTTATTTCTGTTCCCCTTTGTCACTTAGCAAGTAGCGTTAGCATCATGCTAACAACATAGTTGAACGAAAACTTCACAGTAGGGCTGAGCCATAATATCTATATGGAGATATATCGTTGTCCTTGCACACGCAATATAACACCCAATAACTTGGATAATTCATATTCCATATCTCTGTGTAGCTTTATTTCCTTAACTTATTTACTTATGTATAATTTTATATTTATAACCTGTACATAGAATGTACACTCATTACAGCCTGTACATATCTATAGCTATAGCATATTCACAACATACTCTTACAGAATGTACATTTAACATAATCATAATAGACCCATTTTTCTACCCTCATATCTATAATAGACCGTTTCTGTAATTTTTGTAATATATCTACATATTTATATTATTCCCAACATATATTTGTAATATATCTATATTATGGCTAAAGCACTTCTGGATGGATGCAAACTGCATTTTGTTGCCTTGTACCTGTGACATGTGCAAAGACAATAAAGTTGAATTTCATTTCATGATAATCGATGAATACGCCAGCGGCAATATCAATATTTAAATAACTAAACATTTGCCGCCAAGAGTGCAGGACAACACTGGTGAAGGAGAAGCTTGTGTTATGCTCTAAACTTTCTTGGGTGAAAGTTAAAGATGAACATTTAGATGTAAAAAAAAAGCTCAGCTGAGACGCCCCAGCCACGTTTAAATCTAAAGTCAACGTGAATAAATACCCTTCCACCACACGCGCATCTCCGAGCTCTAACTTTCTACCTTTATTCCCTAAAAAGTGTGAAACGGCTTAAAACAAACCTCTGAAGACAGTTATTTGAGTGTTACATGCATAATTACTCATTTCTGTCGCAATATCTGAGGGTTATTGATGGGATATACAATGTAAAACATTCTCTCAACATTTGCAGATTTTCTCTATATTCCATAAATGTATCTTCATGTAGAACTCACACATTATACTGCACATATATTTGTACAAAACTTGTTTTTCTCTTTTATTATTACTGGTAATGACGCACTGCTGTGGGATCTGCAGGCCGGTGCAGATATGTGATATATTTCATGTGCTTGTCTGTAAAATGCATTAAGTGCGACAGCATCTCCTGCATTAGACAAACCCAAACCTTAAATAGAATTGAGAATTATCTGTAAAAGATTAAAAAATTAGGCAAAATCAGAAAAAATAAGAGCACCAGAAATACATCTCCACATATCGTCTGGAAACATCGCTCACTTCTGAACATCCGTGTGATGACAGTATTATTTTCTCAGATATAATTGTGCTTAAAGACTTAAAGAGGGTGAAACAGACGCACAGTATTTTGTTATTAATACATTTCTGCCATGTCTGTTTACTAGGAATCAGGAGTGAAACAGTATAAAAAAGTCTATTAAACCCTTTTTTAAAAAAATCACAATAAGTAAATAAATATATTTAGCCACAGTACTGCAGTATTACACTCAATCTACTTTCTTTTCCTCCCACCGCTCGCGTGTGATGTGCGGAAGTTTAACTGGGTGATCTGATGAGTCGAGACGTTGGTGGGATCCGGCAGAAAGAAATTTTGCTCAAAATCTCATCCTTAAATATGTCACACCAGGGTTTAACGAATGAATTGGTCAAACGTCCCAAAGCAAATCACAATCCAGTTCCACAGAAACACTGCAGTACAGTTATTCTGCTCAGTTACGAGCTGCTCCCACACAACACAGCACCATTACAGCTACGGTTCAGCCAAACACTACTTCAGGCTGTTTAACGATGTCACAAGTGTGTCATAAAGTATCAGAAACCACACAAGCAAGTCTATTACACATTACTTAAAGGGGGAATTTCACCAGTTCCCCACATGTTCTGCTTAATTAAATGCTAAACATCTAAACAGAGACATTCAGAGAGGGTTTGGTGTTACACACTCGGTACTGAAGGAATTTTACAGTGGCGGTGAATGGAACCAGACGTCTGGTTCCTCTAAAAGCTCCTCACTGACGTGTGATGAAGATGTTGAGACATTGTTCTACCAGAGTCTGGGGAAGCTTTTGGAACCCGTTAATGGTGGAGGGGTACATGCAGGACGCTGTGAGGTAAAATAGTTCCCAAAGTGATTTAGTTCACATTCACTATTTCACCATCATCACCATAGCAACACTCAAGACACGTGGAGCTTCACTGGGGGACGTCTGGTTCCATTCACCTCCACTGTAGAGAAACCCAGTTCACACCGACACACTGTTTAGGACCCAATAAAATATGGGAGAAGATGCTCAGAGGAGGACAGTGCTTATTGGCAGGGCTTCCATCCGTGACCACCTTCACTGAAAACCAAAGCCACGCTTGGCTCCAGTCTCTTCTGGCTCATGGAAACACTGAGAGGGTGTAAAAACTTTCGCTTACCAGACTGGAAAACCCACCTGTAACTCACACCACGCAACCTCCACGGTGGTCTCCGTGTCCAGCCCTTTGTAGACCGTCTTGAAGGACCCTCTTCCTATCTCCACGTTGAATTTGAGGTACCGTCCGTCGGGTGAGGTAGCCACGGCTTTGGTCTCCATGTCCTCCTTCTCGTCCTGCTCCCACCTGCTCATGGACCGGGACACGGCTTTCCCTGGTTTGACCACTTCGGGGTCCGAGTCCGAGCTGTGGTCCTGCCCCGAGACCCTCCAGGCTGCTGAAGCTTCTGAAGGAGAGCAGCAGCTCTGTGGAGCAGGGGTTTCTGGGCTGGAGATCGGCGATGGAGATGGAGGTGGGGAGTCCACCTTGCCATCTTCTGTTCTGGTCTCGGACAGGATGTTCTCAGCAGACCATGAGAGCGCCTTGGAAAGGGTGCCACCGTAGAACTGAGGCTCGAGGTCCACGTTCAGCTTGTGGAGCACATATGAGTTCCTCCTGATGGACCTTCTTTCCACACACTCGGCGTCTACATCAACAGGTAGACTCGGAAAACCAAGTCCAGGCATCTCTACCTGAGCGTGGGACATGCTGAGAGGAGTTTAAAGGAGATGTGTGAAAATGTAGGAGAAGGCAGAGTGACCAGAGTTCTCCTACAGGCCAGGCAGCGATATTCTTGTGTGGAGCATCTCGATTTTCCTTCACCAGAGTCCTCCAGAGAGGCTCCAGACCAAAGCTGAGGTGACAAACACAACACGAATAAAAGAACCCTCTTTAAAAACGCAATGTGAAAACTCGTTTTCCGTTCCACCTTAAATAGTGCAGCAGTTACAGCACGAGCGCGGAGCACGCGCGCGTTACTCCTGCGACATTTAAGGTGGAACGGAGAAACACAAGGAGAGACTGGCGAAAAGAAGGCAAACTACACTCTGGCATTAAACTTCGGAGGCGCAATCTCTTACCTTATATTTCAGTCAGAAAGAGTGAGAAAACGCCGACTTTTGCAGTTTTAAACGGTTTAAACAGCGCAGACAGTTTTTCAGTGCACGCGCCTCTGTGATGAGAAGGGTCGTTCTGGCTGCGCGAGCTCAGGAGCGCATAGAGACTCCTCCCCCAACAACCTGAGGGACTGATTCACTTCACTGAACCGAATCATCCAGCTTCGAACAAAGAAAAATTTCTAACAAAAAAAAACAACGCGTTACCAAAAAGAATGAAATGTGCATAAATTAACATTTCCCTTAAATTTGAATGATCTAGTTCATGAATTCACACATGTTGACTGAACAGAACTCAAAAATAATCTATTCAACAGAACGAGTCGTTCAAGAGTCACTCACAATTTAGCCTCTTCTTTTTACTTCTTTCTGTTTACTTCTTTTTGTTTACTTCTTTCTGTTTACTTCTTTCTGTTTACTTCTTTCTTCTTTCTTTTTATTTCTTTCTGTTTACTTCTTTCTGTTTACTTCTTTCTGTTGACTTCTTTCTGTCGATTTCTCTCTGTCGACTTCTTTCTGTCGACTTCTTTCTGTCGACTTCTTTCTGTTGACTTCTTTCTGTTGACTTCTTTCTGTTGACTTCTTTCTGTTGACTTCTTTTCTGAGGTGAATGATTTATATACAGTTCGTGAGTGATGTGTCGGTGGAGTTTCCCTTGATATCAGACCATGTTCCATGTTTTTGATCATTTCAGGAGCTGAGAGGAGACTCGGAGCGTTTCACCCTCGACAGAATGACTGGTTCCGCTGTGTGAGGCCTGTCCGCTTTCAGGAGCTGTCGGGTGACGCAATGGCAACATCTCACCTCATATACTGGACCTTCAGTGTGAGGCAGCCTGGGCAGCGTGCAGCTCCATTGGCAGCAGGAGACACTTTCCACCAGCAGAAGTGAGTTTTCTTAGTTACAACAACAACAAAATCTGTACATTAACAGTGTGCGTCATTCTGTGGGCTTTGGTTTCTTCTATGAGAAAAATAAACGCACCGTATGGTAAATGAAAACAAGAGCTCCACACCCACAGTCAAACACGGTGTTGGGAGTATCGTGACCTGGGGCTGCCCCTTTCCAGAATGTCCTGAAGTACCAGTTTCACCCACTATCTAGAACTCCCCCAGTCACCAGCACTGGGAGGGTGAAGGTGAACTCAGAGTCATGTGACGCTCCACCCACATCTTCTCACACTATTACCAGTGCAACACCATTGGACAGCATTACACACATTACGTCAGCTAACGGAAACACATGCTAGCAACACAACGCATGACGGGGGAGAGGGAGGGCCATCCTTCCCACCCAGAGAGGGAGGCTTTCCTGGACTCCTGTTCATGGATGGCTTCAACCCCACTGGGAATCAAACCAGCGACAGTCTGAGGGTGGCGCCAACGCTTAGACGTCTGCGTCTTTGTTAACGTTTATAAACAGATGTTTTACCCATTGTGTACATGTTTTATGTGGAATAATAAATGGACCTTCACTTTATGTGCCTCAGTTTTAATGAAGCTTGCTGAATTTTACTCGAAAGATGGACGTCAGGAACCAGCTCTATTGGGCCATTTTCTACGAACAAATACCTGCGACCACGCCCACACGTGCACGGACGCATCCCTACATCATTCTCTCAGTCTGAACTGTTCCTAAACTATTTTCCCCTCACAGAGGAGGTGGTCTTCACCGCAGCTCTAGGGATGGCTGTCAAGAAAAGAGCAAGTAAAGCTCAGCTGGAGGTGCCGCCAAGTCTTAAGAAGTGTGAAATGGGATTAGCAGGCTTATGCTCGGGGGTAAAACAGTGGCCATATTGGAATAAATCAGGCTTGAATGTGACAAGTCCAAACTAAGCACTAATCAGTCGAAAGTTACTTTTTAATTTCATCATCTTCAGTTGCATCTACTGGGATCTTACCAGCATTGGGAGAGTGAGAGGAGTCACGTGAAGCTTTCACCTTCTCACACCACTCCATCGAACCTGGAGGAGAACTTCCAACGTCAGCTACGTCAGTGAGCAGATGCCCATGCTGAGCGATGGCTCCTCCAACACCAGGAACTGAGCCCACAGCTCCACCATGAGGAGACCTGCTCAGTAGATGGAGCTGGTCTGTGGGCGCATGGTCTTCCTGCGTGTTTACAGTGCGACAGGTCCAACCTGCTGGGCACTAAGCAGGTGGTATGGGATGATGTGGAACTCGTTTTGCGGATGGGGGAGGGGTCAGAGATAGGAGCATATCTGAATATTCTATTTGAATATCAATAAAATACAATATGTTGCCAAAAGTATTCACTCCCCCATGGAAATAATGAAATCCAGGTTCCAATCACTTCCATGGCCGCAGGTGTAGAACTTCAGATGCTTCTACACACGAGTGAAAGAACGAGTCGCTCTCAGGAGCTCAGAGGTGGACAGTAACAAAGTACATTACTTGAGTACAGTTTTTGAGTATCTGTACTTTACTTGAGTAGTATTTTTTGGGGAAACTTTTAACTTACACTTCACTACATTTGAAAGACAAACCCGTACTTTTTACTTCACTACATTTCTGTCAAGGTTCTCGTTACTCATTACTTATAGAGTAACTTTAGAGAACGAGTTGATGGTGGAGCCCTGAATTTCAAAATAAACTGTACCGCACACGTGAGACCACACAACGTAAAAGACGAGTGAACTGCGAATCACAGAATACACTACAGCACAGGAAGTGTGGGATAGATCACGTGTTTTAAAAAAGGGTGTTAGCCAATCATCCGTCTCCACTGTGATTGACATGTAGTATAGCCAATCTGAGGCCATTTTTAACAAGCGTCACCGCACATGCTGTCAGTCGCACGAGCTACTGTGAAACTCCAGCTAATAAATCACAGAATTAGCGTTATTTTAGCGTTTATTTTTCCGAAAGAGTCCAAAAGCGAGTGAAGGAACTGGACTAAGTATGAAACTAAAATCATTAACAACACTGACTACACACCAAAAAGCTAAGAAAGAGAAATAGAAATAGAAATAGAAAGAGTGGTAAGGAACTACGTCCGGACTATTCCATTCAGTTTAAGACATAATCAGAGTAAGGTTTTATATAAAACAAACTCTTTATCGCATTTTTATCGTTGGTAGATTTGTTTGGTCATTTTAAAAGTTGCTCACAAGCCAAAAAAGTGTGGACACTCCTGCAATAAATCTTTACTTTTATACTTTTAATACTAAAGTATTTTGGAAGCGAGTACTTCAGTACTTTCACTTCAGTACAATGTGACTGTGAGAAACATCTGACTCGTGGTTTCTGGACTTCACTGAAGTTCTGAAGTCAGATGCTTTGCGCTCCTCTGACAGTGAGAGGAACCTCCAGTGGTGAAGTTTCCTCATGAACTAAATGTTCCACAGTCGACGGTCAGTCGTGTTATAACACAGTGGAAGCGACAAAGTGAGGTCAGTGGATTCGTAGAGGTCACCAACAGCAGAGTCAATCACAGATCTCCAACCTTCATGTGGTCTTCAGATCAGATCAGGAACAGCGTGTAGAGCTTCATTGAATGGGTTTCCATGGCCCAGCAGCTGCATCCAAGTCCCACATCACCAAGTGGAAAGCAAAGCGCCACCACTGGACTCTAGAGCAGTGGACATGTTCTCTGACCAATCACGCTTCTCCATCTGACAATCTGATTAAGTCTGGGTTTGGTGGTTGCCAGGGGAACAGCACTTGTCTGACTACATTGTGTAAAGTTTGGTGGAGGGGGGATTATCAGTTCTAGTGAATGGAACTCTGAAGCACCATTTTTGGACAATTTCCTGCTCCAGCAGTTTGGGGACAACGTCTTCCTGTTCCACCAGTGAAGAAGCAAGGTTTATAAAGAGATGGAGGAGCGATTTGGTGTTGAAGAACTTACCTGGCCTGCATGTGTGAAGGCAGATGAGCGAATACTTTTGGCAAAATAGTGCATGTACACATGAGCACAATGACAGGTGAATGGGTTGAAGAGGACTGTTATTTGGAACACAGCCCATTGCACTATGGTGAAATATGACTGTTAACCCAGCAGTGTAGCGGGACGGTCGAACCTGGACTGGGACCTGAACCCATGACCCTCTGGTCACAAAGACCAGGTCCTCACCACGTCACCACGGCAGCTCGAGGGTTAAACTTGCTCTGGGTTCCATTTTTCTAAAGTGCCGCTTTCCAAAAGCACAAACACTGGAACCGTTAGCTCCATCCCCACAGAGCCTGGGAACCGCTCCGGCCGGTTCTCATGTTGGACTGAGGACGCGGTATATTTAGCGAGGGAAATGCCACAAGCGGTCCCCAAAAACAGCTCCAATGAAAATAACAGGTTTAATATAAATAAAGTTATATAAGATCCGTGTGGGGCATTTCCCTTCCTTCCGCTTTTTCCCGGGAGCCCCAGTTCGGAAAATGTGCCTCGTTAAACCCAAAATCTCCAACAAGTTCTGCTTAAACCTGCATGACGTCAAAATGAGGAGGTGGTTAAACCAGAGTATCTGAGTAACTGAACAGCAGCACCTGTCTACCTGCACTGTCCCCTGTGAACAGCAGAGGGCGACACCCCCACAGTACAGCAGTGGTCAGACTGGGAGAACTGGCCCACACGTGCCTTTCCTTAGAGAAACAAGCAGGTGGGGATGACCTGAGAAACTAGGCGAGCTGAACCAGGAGAGATGAACAAGGCGAGATGAACAAGGCGAGATGAACAAGGCGAGATGAATCAGGAGAGATGAACAAGGCGAGAATAACCAGGAGAGATGAACCAGGAGAGATGAACAAGGCGAGAATAACCAGGAGAGATGAACAAGGCGAGATGAACCGGGAGAGATGAACCGGGCGAGATGAACCAGGCGAGATGAACAAGGCGAGATGAACAAGGCGAGATGAACCAGGCGAGATGAACCAGGCGAGATGAACCAGGCGAGATGAACCAGGAGACATGAACAAGGCGAGATGAACCAGGAGACATGAACAAGGCGAGATTAACAAGGCAGGATGAACAAGGCGGGATGAACCAGGCGAGATGAACAAGGCGAGATGAACCAAGTGAGCTGAACCAGGCGAGCTGAACCAGGAGAGATGAACCAGGCGCGATGAACCAGGTGAGATGAACAAGGCGAGATGAACAAGGCGAGATGAACAAGGAGACATGAACAAGGCGAGATGAACAAGGCAAGATGAACCAGGAGAGATGAACCAGGAGAGATGAACAAGGCGAGATGAACCAGGAGAGATGAACAAGGCGAGATGAACAAGGCGAGATGAACCAGGTGAAAAAACATTCAAAATCATTCATCACAATCCGGCTCCTTCATTAAGGACGTCTTGGTGTCCATCAGAGGAACGCAGGTATTGGGTGGTGTTGCTTGCTGGCGAAGAAAAACGTTTCAAAATCTCAAACGCTCGTAAGCAAATAAGGATCTTGGATAAGGATCTTCTAAATGAAAAGGCAGAATGCTGTGTAGACAACAAAGTGACCCCAGAAACTCTGTTTATTTAAACTTGGATCTTCTTGTTCTCCCCTAAAACAAACCGCACCGACCAAACCAGGAGTTCATCAGGCGAGTTCCTCCCGCTACCCTTGAGATGAGTCTGGTAGAACTTCAGGCAGATTGAACTTTCAGGCAGATTCCTGGTCTCAGAAATCCTCGAGATTCCCACCTGTGGTCCTGGAGGCCTGGTGTCCAGCAGCAGTTTGGTGATCTCCCTGCTCAGACTCGCCTGTGTTTGAGGAGAAACACCACCAAACTGTTTTGCCCTCCAGGAACACAGCTGAGAAACCGCAGAACAGATCTTTCCTACCACACTGTGTCCACATTATGACCTGGACACTAGACCTTCACTCACGCTCTAGGACAGTGGCTCTTAAATGGATCTGCTAGATGTTCCACATATTTGCTCAATCCCTGTGTTATGAGTTGTGTTGGAACCAAAAGGTCTTGGGTTCCTGAGGGTGTTTGAGAAGCCCTGCTCTAGGTCTTTGCTCCAGTGTGGTGGTGGTTGGCTCTGACGACTGGGACAGAGAGGAGAGGGGAGGAGACTCTGGTTTATTGGGACAGTATCACGCTCATATAAAAGGCGAGGGAGACACATACAGAGTAACAATGCTACTGAGAAGTTTCAGCAAACTGGTGCTGCGAAGCACCGTCGCTTTTACACTAAAGAACACGTTCGTATCTTCAGGTTTCTTTGCCAGGAAGCATTAGGAGGGTCCCAAAAAAGTCTTTCAGGATCATAGTAGCACACGGAGGAGGTCTTCAAGTAGAGTCTGACGGATTTACAGCTGAAGGAACAAAATAGAAACTTTTATTTACAGCCAATGGATTGGAGGAGGTGGATTTCTTTCAGGGCATTTTTTCCTGATATGTGATAGCAGCCGACTGATCTGTCACTCATTTGTCATTTTTCGTGAGACATGAAGTCGCCTTAAACCAGTCTGTCAGGTGCAAAACCACCAAACGTTGTACGGTTCCAACTAGGACAGTGTTCAGGCATTTCATGTTTGTTTAAATGGAGCCTAAAGCAAATTAAATCAATCTTCTGCATCTGTAGCATCTGACTGATCAACATTCATCATTTTCCTGCACTTGGAAAAGCAGAAACATTTTTGTTTTCTGTTCTTTCCCAAATACGAGAAAGAAAAGACTGAAAATCAATCCAGTGAAACAGATGTGATTGATGGAGGTGTGAGAAAAAACAACGCAGTATTGCGATATTTTTCAGCACAATATAATATCGATACAGCGGCTCCCAGTATCGATTTTTATTCATTTATATTATTCTATACGTTAAAAATGGTTTTAATAGACTAATTTTTGCACACATCTACTGTGACTGCACTGCTTCTGAAGTCCACCAGGTGGCGACAGAGCTGGCTGTGGTCTTGTGTAAATGGTAAAGGAAGTCAGAGTGGGAGAGGCGGCTGCAGAGACTCCTGTACAGAAGATTAATATCATATCGGAGCCTAAACATCATGATAGTATGTCGTCGCCCCTGTGGCACATTCTCACCCCTAGAGGCAGACGGAGATTTCAGAGTATTCCTTTACGTTTTGGAGTGCTACGACTAGTGCTACGATTTTCCGGCCACAGCTTAAGACTGGAACGCGTCCTTTAAAAAAGTGCTGTGTCGGGAAAACCAGCCCATCCACCCAGTAGATCATAAAGAAAAAACAATAAACAGGCCGGACTAAACTGTGCCCAGCTACCCATCCTTCCAAAAGTCAGAAAAGCTCGATTCAGAAGAACTTGACTCCTTTTCCATCATCCAGGGTGATCATTTCCGCTTTGCCTTCAGCCTGCAGGGCCTGCAGCGAGCGCACCAGCATCCAGTCCTCAAGCCCATGGAACTCTGGGAAATGAAGTGGGAAAAGAATCTGGTTTACAACTACACTTAAACATGTGAAAAACCTGAATCTCACAACAGACACTAAGAGGAGCCACTGGAAAGATGCTCCAGCTCCTGCTCACCAGCTTCTGTCAGGACCATGTTTAGATTCAGTCGTCCAGGTCTGAGGAGCAGAGCAGGAGCAACTGTCCACAGAAAAACCTCGTATGGTAGAGATGCAGCAGATAGGGACCAGGTTTTATTCCTTTAATAACATTACTAAGCGTCTATGGCTCATGGAATAAAATGGTAGTAAATCTGTCTTACATCACGGTCTATTGAGAAACTACTGATGTCCACAGTTTTACATGCTTCAGTCTGAGGCCCTGTCCACATGTAGCCGGGGTGGTGGTGGTGGGGCGGTGGTGGTGGTGGTGGTGGGGTGGTGGTGGTGGTGGTGGTGGGGTGGTGGTGGTGGTGGTGGTGGGGTGGTGGTGGTGGTGGTGGTGGTGGTGGGGCAGTGGTGGTGGTGGTGGGGCAGTGGTGGTGGTGGTGGGGCAGTGGTGGTGGTGGTGGTGGTGGTGGTGGGGTAGTGGTGGTGGGG
>JBBIGC010040545.1:0-11799 GCA_037576955.1 Lepidarchus adonis
TAGGCAAAGTCAAAGTGAGGGAGGTTTTCTGTATTGTAAAAGTCATTTGTCCTAATTATGTGTAAGTACACAAAAAAGAAACATTCTGGGGAAAAGGAAAAGGCAAATACACATGAAGATTGCTGCTTAATTTAAATATGACCAAACATTATGACCTGGCCATGCAACAGGCTGGTAAAACACCTGGGAGACAGAAAAACAAACCAGAAGACTAATTATTCTTAAACCTAGAGCTGTTTTTTTTTTTTTTGGCTTCCTGTACCAATATAAAAGCCCCAATCAGAACCTTCTTTGCATGAGTGCAGCAATAATTTAAAATAACTGATGAATGATGAAAATATGACAATAAAAGTACTTTTCTAAATGGACAATTAATGATCATCTCCAGTCTCTCTCTTGTTAGAGCCAATCAGTGATCAGATTTCAACCATAAGAGGTAGAAACATTTACAATGGATTTGATTGACTTGTGTTCAGTTTTTCAGCTAGAACGAATACAAACAAACGAAACAAACAGTAATAAAGAAATTGGTCGTTTCAGTGCATGGTATTTCAACATGATTTGTGTCACCTGTCACTCAGGAATCCAGTATCTTACCCTAGCTACACCTTCCCAAAAAGGGATGGGACAGAAAAGAGGACCACCCACAATGTCTACATCTGTACATATAGCAATATATAATATCTAGGCTTCAAAATGACAGGATCACACACACACTCATACATAAACACTTAAATCTGATCTCTGATTCTCGCTCTCTCTCTCTCTCTCTCTCTCTCTCTCTCTCTCTCTCTCTACTCTCTTTTCCAGTCTATGTCTCTCGCTCAGTTATCACCCTTTGTTTTTAGGGCGGAGCTTGGAATGGCATTGAGCGGCGGCTGTTTTGGTTTGGGTTTGACAGACATGAGCGAGTCGAGGTCCACCAGCGAGGCTCCTTCCCCGAGGAAACTAGCGGGTTTTCTGGAGTCTTCAGGTACACCTGAGTAAATAAGAAAAATATATAAAGAGCTGAACGACACAGAATGTAGTTACTGTGATCAATTATGCCTTAATAGGAATATTATATATATATATATATATATAAAATATGTAAATATAAAAACTGAGCATACAAAATCTCACTTCTCACATTTCTGTAAATATTTATTATATCTTTTCATGGGACAACACTGAGGATACGACACTTTGACAATGTAAAGTAGTCAGTGTAAAGTTTATATAACAGTGTAAATTTGCTGTCCCCTCAAAATAACTCAACACAGCCGCTAACATCAAAAGACTGCAGGCTGCTCATTCCTAAGTGTCCAAATTGTGCCCAAAGTGTAAATATTTTGTGTGGTCGCCATTATTTTCCAGCCCTGCCTTAACTCTCTAAACATCATCATGGAGCTGGTGGATGTTAGAGACCTTGCTTGCGCTCCTCCACCTTCTGTTTGAGGATGTTCCACAGATGCTCAATAGTGTTTAGGTGTGGAGAAATGCTTGACCAGTCCAGCACCTTCACCCTCAGTTTCTTTATCAGAGCAGTGGTCGATTTGGAGGTGTGTTTGGGGTCATTATCATGTTGGAATACTGTCCTGCAGCCCAGTTTCTGAAGTGAGGGGATCATGTTCTGCTTCATTGTATCACAGTACATGTTGGTGTTCATGGTTCCTTCAATGAACTGTAGCTCCTCTGTGCCAGCAGCACTCATTCAGCCCCAAACCATGACACTCCCACCACCATGCTTGACTGTAGGCAAGACTCACTTGTCTTTGCCTTCTCACCTGGGTGTCACCACACACTTGACACCATCTGAACCAAATAAGTTTATCTTAATCCAGTTAGTCTGCTTGTCTTCAGCAAACCGTAAAAGAGGCTTTCTTCTGGGATGACAGCCATGCAGACAAATTTGATGCAGTGTCTGTATTCAAAAGACATCCTCTGGACATGAAGCTGAAAGCGTGAACTCCACTTCTTTGCACATTAGACACTAATGACTGTGTGTTGAATTATTTTGAGAGGACAGCAAATTTACATGCTTATACAAGATGTAAATTCACTACTTTACACTTTCTCAAAGTGTCATATCTTCAGTGTTGTCCCATGAAATGTTAGAATAAAATATTTTTTTAAATGTAAAGGGTGTACTCACTTTTGTGAGATACTGTTTTTAGTCAGAAATAATTTGTACTCATAGTTTTGGAATATCCCTTTGTCATATCACCAACAATTGTATGAAAAACACATAAGACAGGAGGGCAATGATGAAAGGAAGGAAGTAACCACCAGTTTGAATCAATGTAATTGATGTAATTGTATATAACAATAAATTCACTTATTGACAAAAGTGATGACTGATGAACTTACTACTAGGTGAAGTTAAAAGCACTAGCTACACAAAATGTGAGAAAATGAGTAGAAAGCAGGGCTGCAGGGAAAAAAGCACAACAGCAATGTGTGAGCACAAAAAACTCTTATTGGTCCTACTCTCAGAAGTTCCCCAAGAATTTGAGCTTCCTCCATCACCGAAGGGATCGTCTGTTCCTGCGCCTTCACCAAGAGCAGCTGGAGCACCCCAAGGATCATTAGCAGGAAGCGGTGAAATTACAGCTGAGATACACACACAATTACACAAAGAAACGTTTTTAACTCTTACAGCTCTTTACTGTAGTGTGAAGAATACTGAGCAACACCAGGTGGCAGTATTCTACTATTATAACAATATACAGAACAGTTAAAAGACTGTTATACTGTTCTATACTGTTTTATTCCATTGACAAATAAATGTAAAATGTATTACAGTTAAAATAATCAAGTCAAAATATGATCTGATCATTTTTACCCCAAGCTATAACGCCTAAAATGCCAAAGAATGTCTTTTTAAGAACCAACTACCCTAAACGTCATTGTTTTAACAAAGTATTCAGTAAAAATATTGTGTGTGTTGTTACTATAACTACCAGAGGTGATAATTTATTGATCTGTATTGATGCAATACTGGCCACAGACCCCATTATCAAATTTGAAGTAATTGAAAAAAATGATCAAATCAAACCAAAATAATCGATGTAAAATCTACTTGCGATGTCACTTGTGATTTACACTCCTTTAGTAATTAGGTCACATTTTATAAGCTCAGGGTCCAAATGATAGTAATTATAGTCTATATCACATCTCACTGAGCCGTGTAAACGAGCGCATCATTATTATATTTCTTATGAGACATACCCGTGTGTTTTGGAGAGCTGGTAACTAGGGTAATTAGCTAAAGTTACAGCTATAAATGTATAAATATGAGGAGGAAAAAAGATTTATACATGATAAAAAGAAAAAGGATTAACCCTTCATTGTTAATGTAAAAATGTGCTTTCGTTCAATTTAATATAACTCCACTTAAGAGCCTTAGAACACGATCAATAACAGGAGTTGGTAAAAGTGTTCATTTGACAGATGCTGTAAATGTAAATGCACTTAAATTTTGTGTTGGTGGTACATAGAACATGGTGAAAATGATGGTGAACATGGTGAACATACACATATAACTGTGAAAGAAGCTCCTTAGCTTCCTTTTTACATATCAACTAGTGCATGGTGTTAAAGGCAAAACATTTGCATGAAAAATGTAATTTATTTTTCTTTTTGATTTGTAAAATTTTTGGCAAAACAATCGATCCATCCATTTTCTGCCACTTATCCAGAGTCGGGTCGCGGGGGCAGCAGCCTAAGTAGGGAAGCCCAGACCTCCCTCTCCCCAGCCACCTCCTCCAGCTCCTATGGGGGGACCCCGAGACGTTCCCAGACCAGCTGAGAGATATAATCCCTCCAGCGTGTCCTGGGTCTACCCTGTGGTCTTCTCTCAGTGGGACGTGCCTGGAACACCCTTCGATGGAAAGTGCCCAGGGCGCATCCTAGCTAAACCACCTCAACTGACTCCTCTCCACGCGGAGGAGCAGCGGTTCTACTCCGAGTCTCTCCCGATTAACCAAACTCCTCACCCTATCTCTAAGGGAGAGTCCAGCCGCCTTACGGAGAAAACTCATTTCGTCTGCTTGTATCTGCGGTCTTATTCTTTCGGTCACTACCCACAGCTCATGGCCATAGGTGAGGGTAGGAACGTAGATTGACTGGTAAATCGAAAGCCTTGCCTTTCGGCTCAGCTCGCTCTTCACCACGACGGATGCTGCAGCGCCCGCATTGCTGCACATGCCGCACCGATCCGTCTGTCAACCTCTCGTTCCATTCTTCCCATTTTGGCAAAACAAACATTACACAATTTTCCACTTACCCCAGATGTAGTCAACCAACATCAGCTTAGACATGTTTGGTTTTGGCAGAATTTGCATAAGTACTTTGGAACAGGTGCTATAAGGCTAACAATCATTAAAATTCCATAAATCATCAAAACTATATTTGTAATCCCATCCTTAAAACTTCTCAACATACTCAAACCACAATTAGCTCGTCGTTAAGGTGATTACTTCTTGATGTGGTTCAGAAAACTAAACATGTCTTGGCTGATTGACTACAGCTAAACCAAGTAGACAGTTTGTTGTATTTCAATGTATTTAGGGGCATAAACTAACAATGTCATATACGTGAACATAAAACATACATAAATGACCAAAATGTTTTTAAAATGTAATAAAATTTAAAGCCCAATGTTATACCTGTATTCTATTTTTTACAGTCCTGTTCTTTTTTTTTTAGTTTCCCATGACATACCTGTTGAACCCCATGGATCATCTTCTGCTTTGGCGCCATCACCAAACGGGTCAGTGGGTGACGCCGCCAAGGTTCCACCCCATGGGTCTGATTTGGCTGCAGGTGGCTCTGACCGTGTTCCTGATGGCTCTGAAGATGCAGGACTGGACTCTTCTGTTGGTGCTCCCCAGGGATCTGACTTAGCTGGTTGCGAATCTGTTGGCGAATCATTAGATGCACCCCAAGGGTCATCGGAAACTGGACCTTGGTCTTCTGTGGGATCTGCAGAGTTACCCCATGGATCGTTACTGGCGACAGGTGATTGTTTCTCTGCATCTGCTGGACCACCCCATGGATCATTTGAGGAGACAGGTGAGTCTTTTACTCCATCTGCTGAACCACCCCAAGGATCAGAAGCCAAATCTGAATCTTTGGAGTCACCTGATGGCGCCCCCCAGGGGTCGTTGCTGGCACGGCCATTATCTTTCAGAGAATCTGATGGCGCTCCCCAGGGATCAGAGCCAGATGAAGAGGTGGTTGTCGCTCCTTGTTCCCATAAGTCAGGATCCGTGTCACCTTCTTTTGCCTGGCAGAACATTGCACATACATATTTTATATGAAGAACAAATATATGACATATTTGGTGTATGGTGTCATTTCGAACTGTTAATCTGCACCAGACACACCGATCAGTGGTTTTGTTCATATAATAAAGAATATCTGAACAAAAAACACAGCGGGTGTATTTCTGGGGCTTGTTTTTATATTTTCAGTTGGTTCTCAATAAAACTATAACCACATTCATATTTCAGTGATTATGGAGCCTTTCAGTGTGGGAGACGGACACAATGTGGAGGCATAGATCAGGATTTTAAAGAGACATATGCTGCCATCTAGGGGTGGGAATCGGAAGGGTCTCTCACGATACGATACAGGATATGAGGTCCACGATAACTATAATATCGGGATTCTGCCATAATCAGTTATAATCGCACGACAATGACGTAGTGATACAACATAGAAACACAGGGATGTGTTATTAATTTACCTAAGTAACACCAATGCTATCGTTACCTTTCCCATATTTGCTTTCAGACCACAGTAGGAAGCGCAGGGAAATCGCTACTTCAGTTTCCCTTTGTCACTTGGAAATTTGCATTAACTCACATTAAGCAGCTCTTTCCTCACATTTTCCAGCATTAAACACTACATAGTTGAACAAACACTACACTAATGCTCCCCATTAAACACACCTTCAAAAACATATTAACCGTGTCTATACCAACAGATTATGGAGCGATACACTTTTTCTCTGATCTAAATTATTGTTGAGGACAGTTCAGCAGACACTAGATATTGGTGCGGACGTATGATTCTGCACTTGGATACTGAGTCTTTCCTGTTTTTAAAGAAACTCTCCAGCGTGTGTGTTTACTCAGGTTGACGGTTCGCTGGTAGTGTTATTCAGTCTCTAGGAAAGAAGTGCAGGAAAGAGACGCACAGAGATACAGCATCACATAATAATCCACTCTGTTCCATCAATGTTCTAAAAGCCAAACTCAGACTTTAGATTTAAATGTGGCTGGGGCTTTTTCGCATCTACCTATTGCAAAGTTCATTTTCAGCTTTCACCAAGTCTCCTGAACTCAGTCGAGCACCGACCAGAGAAGAAGTATTGTCGCCAGTGAGTCAAATAGATGGCGAATGTTAATTCATTTATATATCGATACTGTCGTTGTATTGAAGGATGATGATGTATCGCCATATCGATATTTTGGCCCACCCCTACTGCAATCAAGGTAACATTTCCCATATCTTGCCCATGGTTATTTCAGCAAGACATGATTTCAGCTTTACAACAGCATGACTTTGAAGACGCGTGTGCTTGACAATCCTGCCGGTACTCCAGAACTGTGTCTTATTAAAAATGCATGACCGGTCACACAGAGGAGCATCACACAGCAGTGACCGTGGACTGTTGGTAGCTCTTGCACTAAGAATGATGCAAAATTCCACTTCCCAGTTAATTAAAAAGTTTAATTTGAACTCATACATATTAAACACATACATATTGCATTTTTTCATAGTTAGACAAGAATAGAAAATACTTTTAAAATTATTTTTGTTATACATTTTTATTGTCCTTGGAAATTTTAAGTGGGACAACCAAACACTGAACTCACCCTTCTCTCTTCCTCTTTCCTCTTTTCCTCCAGTCTTCTCTGCTCCTCCTTTTTCTTTGCCATGCAGGCAGTTAAATCAGCCACAGATGGAATGTTGTCCAGAGACGGAAGCCCAGTATAAGGAGGAACCTCAGGTTTTGCTTTTTCATTTGAGTCTAAAGAGGCTTTATAAGAGATAGAAGAGCAAAGAGGTCAATCAAACAAGACAACAACAAATCGTTTCAGCCACAAAAACCTCCAAAATATTCTGCTATTCTGTGAATAAATGAATTAAATTCGATATATTATACAAATATCGAAATTCAAAATGGTTGTCCAGTATTTGTCTCAGTTTAAAACTGCAGGGTTATTGAAATGAATCTTACCATTTGCCAACTTGTCCTTAGTCTTCATTGCAAACTCACGCTCCTCTTTTCTTTTCTCCTCATCTTCTATCAGTAGCAGCACTATCTTGGCTTTTTCCCTGACATTCACTCCCTGCACAGAGAACGGAGCCTTTAACATGTATCACATGACTTTAAGAGTTGACAAGGATATGATATCGTTTCCTCTTAATAAAAAGCCTTCATTTCAAGCCTAAATAAATGCATCGTTTGTGTTTTCTGAGATGGATATAATAGTGTTAGCTTGGTCAAACTAAAAGCTGTACAGGCATGATGGAAAAATCCAGTAGTTTCTTTAGGACGGCTGGATCCTTCTGAAGGATGGAATGAAGAATTTGCTTCCTGACAGTCAGGAACCACATCTTCTCACATATTAACTCTTTTATGAACTGTTATCTATTGTAATGGCTATGGCGTCACCAGAGGAGCAGGTTAAAACAGAAAAAAATATGACAACATTTTCTGCTACTATTTATATGTTATGGCTAATAATTTAATATTTAATCATATATTTTGATAACCATATCCGTTGACAGTCTAGGGCAGTGTTCCCCAATTGTTGACCTAAAGATGTACTGTCCAGTGTTGGTTCCCTAGACATAGATTAAGCTTCATTTTGGATTAAATATCAATGTCAATGGACTTTTACAACTGGAAATATTTTTAATTCTAGGCTTAGGCTTCATCTGGGTCTGGAACACTGCCCCCTGGTGTCCAAACTACCACACAGGCGTCAGTTTCTTTGGGAGGACTTGATTGGCTGGACACTCTTAAAAATGAAAGTGATTTTTGCTTGATTCTGAAAATGATGAAGAATCTTTACATTATGTGAAAGAAGTTTCTACCATTAAAACCTCTCACTTACAAACATGGATCTGTATTAACTTCTCGGGCAAGACTCAGAACCATTCGTGCCTCAATTTAATAAGTGCAGATGAGAAACAACAGAGCAGATAAAGACATTCTAACAATATCAGTGGCAGGATGACAACCAATCGTACATTGTTATCAGTATCACAAAGTTTGTATTTGGAAATGGTAACAAATGCAAAACACTCATTTAAAATCATGCACAATAAACGAATCAGAACATAAAAAATATTCCAGTACCTGGTCTTTCCCATCCTTGTCTAGGAAGCGATATTCTACTAGAGCTTTGACAGTGTGAATGTTTTCCTGACACTGCTTCGGAACACGATCAGATCCCGTTTTCAATAGATACTCGAGCAAGGTTAAGGACTGAGAGAGAGAGAGAGAGAGAGAGAGAGACAGAGCAAGAGAGAGAGAGAGCAAGAGAGAGAGAGAGAGAGAGAGAGAGACAGAGCAAGAGAGAGAGAGAGAGAGAGACAGAGAGTGAGAGATAGAGAGCGAGTGAGAGAGAGAGAGAGAGAGAGAGAAAGAGCGAGAGCGAGAGAGAGAGAAAGAAAGAGTGAGAGCGAGAGAAAGAAAGAGCGAGAGCGAAAGAAAGAGCGAGAGCGAGAGAAAGAGAGAGAGAGAAAGAGAGAGAGAGAGCGAGAGAGTGAAAGAGAGCGAGAGAGAGAGAAAGAAAGAGCATGAGCGAGAGTGCGTGAGAGAGAGAGAGAGAGAGAGAAAGAAAGAGTGAGAGAGAGAGAAAGAGAGAGAGAAAGAGAGAGAGAGAGACAAATAGAGAGAAAAAGAGAGAAACATGAGAATACTAGAACTGATTTTCTGAAAATGATTTTTTTTTACTAAATTAAACATGTACATGTTCTATATCTGTGTCCAGTTTATTCTGCAGGTTTGGTTACAGCTGACCAGTTGCTAAAAACTGAGATAGATGAATTGTTATTGCTCTGTCTGACCAACTTGATTGAATTTTGTCCATATAAGGCAAAGCTGGAATCTCTTTAGTATCTGAAACCTATATATATATATATATACACACAAAGAGAGAAAGAATCTATGCAGAAATGCCACTGAATTCTCAAATAAATGTGTAAATTAATGTCAAATAAAAATGATTTGATGACTCTTTCACAAGTAAAATGCAAACTATTCTGGGCTGAAATTAACAGCACAATCGTTTCTTTAGGAAGTCTGGATCCTTATGATGACTATACTAATGCATCTGCTTCATATCATAGCAACATATTTACCACATGTGCAACATTTCTTCCACTCCTTTAATGAACTGTGTCTGTTTTAATCGTGACATCACCACAGGACCCAATCAAAACAGGCTGTTCTCAGCTCTACATATGAGCCAAACCATTAACACTGTAATCACTGTAAATTAAAATTTTCTTCAATAAAAAACTGGAAGATGCGA
The DNA here is from genome assembly GCA_037576955.1 of Lepidarchus adonis. Taxonomy (NCBI): domain Eukaryota; kingdom Metazoa; phylum Chordata; class Actinopteri; order Characiformes; family Lepidarchidae; genus Lepidarchus; species Lepidarchus adonis. The sequence goes on from JBBIGC010040545.1 coordinate 9,540, forward strand.
TGTCCCACAACAGGATTTTCTTTCAAATAACCAGTTAGGCCAGTAATAGGTCTAAAATTCACACTATTTACAGATTTCATCACTATATTGTTTATAAAAACAGGAGGATGGGAGTATATTTTTACCTTGTAGTTTTTGTTACCTTTGTACTTATAGGACCTTTGAATTTTCTACCTTGTATTTTTAGTACTGTGTTTTCTCTTTAACTTGTATTTTTATTACCTTTTATATTTATTACCTTTGTATTTTCATTAGTATAGGATGCATGTTATTTTATGTCATTGTCTCTATGTCGCAGTCGTTACATAAACAATTTCCTTTTACAATAAAGTTTTTCTGATTCTGATCAATTATTGTCAAGTTGTTTTTCATAGTTGCATTTTATATTAAATGAAAAATGGATTGAATTGCAATACTAAAGCAAATTTAATCACAAGTTTTTAAAAAGACAAAACTTTAAATGTGGCACTCTCTTAAAAAAACATATGCTGTCTTATGCTGTATTATAATAGAAAAATATACTAAATATGTCAGATTTAACTTCCTGGCTACTTTTCCCTCCATACAGATAACAGCAGGTCAGATATTGTCCACATAAACATGTCATTTGAGGAAATTTAAGAAACTGACAGTTTGAAAAAACAATAATAATGATTGCATTGTGTATAATCTTCCATTAAATGTAGTTTAATAGCTGCTGGACAAAACTACAGCTACAATCAAACATCAGCGACGTTGGAGTGCATGTGGGATGAGGGGAAAGCTGCATTCTGGCCCAAACCAAAAAACAAGGCATGTTCTCCACTGAGCTGCGTATTCTGCTCTCGTTTTCTTTATTTACTCTTCTCCTTCTCCCTTTCTCCTACCCCCTCACCTTGTACACGTGTCTCCAGTTCTTGTCGTCGTTGAGGCGCTTCCATAACATGCTCATAATCTCGGTACACGCCACCACGTTGTAAGTCAGGTCGGAGATGTCCGCCATTTGTGAGCTGGACGGCCCCCAGGGGTCATTAGAGGTCGCCTCCCTGACCTGGGAAACACATTAAACAGACAGCATGGACGATTCTGCAGCACAGCCTGGAATTACACTCCATCATCAATAATCAACTAAATACAGAGGAAAAACAACACAAAACTGACAGATAATAGAAGGAGCGGGCGAGTGAAAACCAGAACTTCAGCACAAAATGATTAAATGCTGAATTTTCTTTTTAATTATTACTGTTAAAGTTCACACGCATGTGTGTTTCAGCAGAGAACGCAGCAACAGGTTTAAAAAAATCCACTTTGCTGAAATATCGTGGCAGAAATGAACAATTACTTGTGTTACACTAATATATTAGATTAAATTCAGTTAAAACACTGAGGTACAAAGTGAAAACTGTGAAAAAAGAGAAACAGGGTAGAATTTCAGCACAATACACGTATCACATAGTTCCTGCATGATATTGGCAAGTTAAACATTGTATCAGTTTCATTGTTCACACTATAATGTCACTACCAGTATACAGTGACAGAGGTGAAATCAGATCCTTTACTTCAGAAACGCAGAGTTTTTAATCATAAACGAGTATTTTCTGTGGCTTATAGAATGGGGTCTATACTGTGTGTCGGTTGGGGAAATACTATCCTTTTACCAAATATTACCAATAAAGGTGTGAAATAATACTATATTAACATGAATGAATAGAAAGGAAACTGTATATAAACTGTAAATAAATAAAACCTTGAATGAGGTGTTGCAGGCATAAGTGATGGAAAACAGAGAAAATGTCTCTCACCTTCACCTCAGCTTCAGAGAAGTTCTGAACGAGGTTCTTCAGTGTTCTGCGCAGCATCGACTGAGTCATGGTGCTGGATGTGCTGCTGCCTACAAAGAGCTGATCAGAGAAGGAAAGAGATCATGAGGAAACACTCAGAGCGAAACGTTCATCACACAAAACAACATTTATCCAATATTCAGTATTTGCTTCGGCCCAAAATAACTGAATGAGAGATCAGATCTGTATATAACTGTAACATAAATGCTACGCCTAAAAATGAGGAAAAGTCGATTCAGAGCTGTGTGCACAAACTGCAGGGTGTAGAAAGTTAAATTTCATAACTAACATTGCACACTATATAAGAAGCATGGAGGCATTTTAAATTCAGTGCATGTGTGATCTGAACTGCAGCTAGAAACTGAGTGAGACCTGTCTGTAGAGTGAGACCTGTCTGCAGAGTGAGACCTGTCTGTAGAGTGAGACCTGTCTGCAGAGTG
>JBBIGC010040574.1:0-11798 GCA_037576955.1 Lepidarchus adonis
TCTCTCTCTTTCTTTGTGTGTGTGTGTGTGTGTGTGTGTGTGTGTGTGTGTGTGTGTGTGTGTGTGTGTGTGTGTGTCTGTTTATATTCACAACAGTGATGCTGTGTTTGGGAAATATTATCTTTATTAGGTCAAGACTGAGAGCCACCCCAAAACACAACACATGCGCGCACACACACATAGAAGAAACAGGAGAAGTGGGAGATGTCTGCTCTTCGCCCTGTGGGCTTGACACAGAAATGTGTTTGGAAAAGCTGTATGGATTACAGACAAGACATTCCAGTAAAATTCCTCTCTCTCCCAGCAAACACAAACACAGAAAGAGAGAGAGAGATCCTATTGATCTGGTGCAGAGGCTACCAGCACAGCAATTGCGTATGAGCTCTGTGTGTGTGCGTGTGTGTGTGCGTGTGCGTGTGCGTGTGCGTGTGCGTGTGCCTCTTCCAATGTGAAAAAAGGTACATGCTGGTACAAGCTGACTTGTCTGTGTGTGTGTGTGTGTGTGTGTGTGTGTGTGTGTGTGTGTGTGTGTGTGTGTGTGTGTGTGTGTGTGTGTGTGGTGTTTCAGATGGGTCAAAGCACACATCTGTCCAGCCCTGAGCTGAAAAGGCGAGTATAAGCAGAGCGAAACCCCTCTGTTCCCATAAATCACCTCAAAAATTGTTCCTCCTGGTTATGATTTATCTTGAATATCACCACTGTAACTAAAGAGCAATGGTAACTTTATCAAAGAAAGAAAATGTTTGTTGTGTACACTACCAGTCAAAAGTATGGACATACAATTCAATTCAATTCAATTGTAAGTTGGGGCCCAAGTTTTTTTTATGTATCACATTTTTTGAGCAATGATAACAGCACAGTTTTAAAATATTTAAGAAAGAAGAAATCATCTGTCAAGCCTTTAACCAATAAAGTCTTTATTTCAGGACAAATAAACCTCTCCACAGCAAAAACAAAAAGGGCAGCATGAATGACGAGGCCTAGTTTCTGTCTCCATTGTATGAAACCAGGGAGAAAACAGCTTTAACAACATGTATATGCTTTGAAAAACATGGTACATACATGTATAGGTAATATTGTGGGTTTAGTTATAGTGCAACATCCAACAGTGATGATCTATATCCATTCCTGCATGTTGCCCCGGATGTGGAGAGTGAAGGAAGCTGGATACGTTATCTGGCTTGACTTGTTATTTTTATTTTCTTTCCTCGATGTTAAGTTGGGAAAATATTTTGCTGCTGAAATGTGTGTGGGAAGGGACATTGTCAGGTGACAAAAACCTGACCCTATCCCAAATGAAAAGGGCTGTAAACACTTATGATTACTTCATTTTCTCTTTTTTTTTTCTGAATTTGGCCTTGTCCACACAGATGTTCAAATCCTGGATAAATGAAAGCAATCTGAGCGACCTAGGCATTTTCTAGCGGCGATGGATTGACTACAGAATGACGTTACATTTGCAATCATTATGTCTCTGTTGCACGCTAACCTTCAGCCCAGACTGTAATGTTATGTTTCTACCTGTGGGGGCAGTAATGAGTAAGTCTAGGGCATTTCTGGAACCTATATACAGTCAAACCCAATTAGCTCGCCCCTATTGGTCTGGGTCCTGAATTTGATGAGAGGCGGGATGATGAGCTATCGAAACGGATTAGTGAGGTAGGCCAACTAACAAGCTGAGAAAATCGAGCAGTAAAAATGTCAGCAATATCTTGCTGGATCATTGTCAAGTAATTGCTTTGAAAGATGCAATTTCCCTTTTTTTGCCCGTCAGAGAATGCAACTCTTTATTGAACAGCTGGCCACATGCATGAAACTGTAACACACATATAGCTAACATCAATCTCTCTTGTGGCAGTCCCGTATTACCACGAAGCATTTAGGCTTTTTCTACTACTGTATACGACACACAAATGGCGTTAAAACAAGGGGAACCAGTGACATAACCACAACCCACTGTATGTCCCCCCAAGGACCCCCCATGTACTGTAATAGTCGTCGGGACGAAATTAAAATGCAACATTTATAATGAACCAGTTAGATGTAGTTGGAGAGATTTAACACAATGGACAGACAAACTGCAGCATGTTCAAACGCTTTTTGAGGAATCTGCTAAATAACTGACTATAAGTCATTAAACCCAGAAACTACTTCAAGCCTACTCCTGCTTCTTTGAACTTGTTTCAGTTAAGCCTGAATCTTTGACAGACACTGTTTGTCTCTTTTTCTCTAGTGCATAGCCAGTGTGTGCAGCACATCCTTAGCTCTGACCTTTTCCCTGCTGTTTCTACAGCCGGCGGCTCTCTGGGGACTGCGTCAGGACGGCAGAACCGGAGAGGTGCAGAAAAGAGGAGGAGGAGGAGGAGTAAGAGAAGGTGGAGGAGTGTGTGTTGGTGAGGAATGATCCGTGTGAGAGAGCTATTTCTGATCAGCCTGATTCACTGGGCCATGCGCATCCCTCTGTGTTCCACTTACTGTTCACACGTCTGTGGGGTCAAGGTGGTCTCTATAAACAAGTGAATCATGACAATTCACCACCAATGGGGGATTCTGGCAGTCAGAACAGTTTTATGAGTCACAGTGCTTCTAAATAATGCAGCTACTGAATAATTCATCTGGCCTCAGCATGTGAAAAGCATAAATATGCTCTCAAACAGCTTCAATATGTAAGTGGCACATCTCTTCATATAATAAAAATGAATGAACAATAAAGTTGACGTTGTTGGTGTTAATTGCATGTGCCTTGCTTTTTAAAGCTAAATGTTCCATCTGTGACTGAAGGCATCTGCACAACAGCACTAAACAGAGCACGAGAAAGGTCACAGCAGGGAAACGGAGACTGTGTAAATCAGCTGTGTGGCTGGATGTAGTGGTCCAGAAGACAGCACAGTAAAGGAAACATGCCCATCAATAATGCAGTGTTTCATATCTGTCCCTGCGGTCAAACCTGCAGACAGGTTAAGTAAGAGGCTCAAAATAGTCAAACACAATCACATGTGTTGAGGTGAGAAAGAGGGAGAGAGAGAGCAAGAGCAAACGAAAGTGAGAGCAAGTGAGAGGGAGAGGTGTTGTGGGCAAAAAAAGGACAGAAGATAAAAAAGAAATTGGATAAAGAATGAGGGAGCATCAAGAAAACTGTGTAAACCAAGTGAAAGAGGAAGACAGAGAACTACAGAGAGGGGCAATGAAAATTTGAGAATAAGGAAGAGAAAGAAAGTAACAAAATAATGAAAAACATTATGGGTGAAAGAGAGAACAAGGGATACAGAGTGAGGGGTAAGAGATCGTAACAGAAACTGAAAATAATGGATAGAGAATTATAAAAAAACAGAGAGCTCAAAAAGAGAGAATGAGATGACAAATAAGAAAAAATAAAATCAGAGAATAAAAAAAAACGAGGGAGTAAGAAAGCGCAAAAATGACAGAGAGAGAGAGAGGGAGAAAGAAAAAGGGAGATAGAAATAGAGTAAAAGAAAGTTAGAAAGACAGCTAGTGAGAGAGAGAGAAAGAGAGAGAGAGAGAGAGAAAGAAAGAGAGAGAGAGAGAGAGAGAGAGAGAGAGAGAGAGAGAGAGAGAGAGAGAGAGAGAGAGAGAGTGGAAGAGAGTCAAAAGGAAGCAGGATAAAGAATGAAGGGGTGAGAGGAAAAGTGTGTGAAATGAGAGAAAGAGGAGGACTGAGGGAACTACAAAAAGGCAAAGAAAAATTTATAAAGAAGCGAAAGAAAGTCAAAAGACTCGAAAGAAGGTAAATAAGAAAAAGAGAAAGAATAAGAAAAATTAAGGGAAAAAGAAAGCAAGAATGTCAAAGTAAAAGAGAGAAAGAAAGAGAGAGATGAATAATTCACTTCATTCATGATGCATTAGCTGCTCCTGTAAATTGTCCTTGCTCCATTTTGGCAGTGGAGCCACAAAAATAAAAAAATATAAGCACGTACAACACGACTAAAATAGAGCTGCGTTTAAAATATTCACCCGCTCTGCTTCACTGAACACAACTGAACATGAGCAGGACTGTGTGTACCAGCGGTTCCAGCTCAATCCAGCATTTAAAGCCCCAGTCAGGAGCCACTACCCCTCAAAGGTCTGGGTTTAGCTCTCCATCCACAAACCTGCTTTCTGCCTCCTCACACTGAGAGATCACTGCAGTGCTGCTTCAGCCAAGTCCTGATCAGGGTCTTAAAGTCCAGGAGACTCTTTAACCCTCTCCATGCTGTTTAAACACCACTGCTTCTCAGCTGAGAGACTGAGAGAAATGCTGTGTTCTCCTGTGAGACTACTGGGCTAATCAGAACACAGTAGGACAGCTTGTGCTGTTGTCTGGTGTGTTATTTGATTCTTATTTTTTTTATTTCAAAATCAATTTAAGTGTGCAATTTTTACATCACAAGAGCTGCATTTACATCGCCTCCTATATCCCATACTGAGAGGTTTTAATTCGGGGAGTAATGAAATCCAATCATGCAGAGCTTTGGATCGGGTTCTTTGGAACGTGACATAGTGCGCATGCCAAAATAAGAGCCTGAGTGACAAATTAAAATGGGTGGGGTGTGTGTTTGTGTGTGTTTTATCGAAGTGAACGAACAGAGAGTGAAAACACTGATCTTGTGCAAGTCCTACTAGCAGTACAATGTGCCATTACCTCACATTTACCTCACAAAATGCTGAGTAACGTGAAGAGTGAAGATCCTAGCCTGACATGAACAATGCTTTGAGGTAAAAGCACTCAATTAATATTTTCAATCATTTAAAACATCATAAACTAGTTATAGGACCTTCTAACACTGCCTGCTATACATTCATGATGTCAGTGAGAGCAAACCACTTTCTTTACATTAATATAATACACACTGCTACTTTAAAAGTCTCTGTGTTTCATATTTGTATTAATAATGCATTTTTTAAAAAATGCATTTTTTTATTTTAGCCATTTAGCTCCACACCTATCCATTACAACTGAGTAATATGTATTTAAAAGAAAAATCTATTCAAATGTACACAATTTTCCCCTGACAATGTACATTTTTTCTTCACCAAAACTTCTCTTCATTAAGCTCTTTAATGAAGACACCATGGTTTAAGACACAGTTAAGACTTACTTTGAGCTAAAAAAATAAAATAAAAAAATATATAAATAATAATAAACAGGAACTTGCATTACATTTCCAACAACTAGTCAGCGATACAGAAAAATTATATACTATTTTCTTTATAGGCATTTTTGGATACACAATATGCTATGATATATTTTCCATTATCTTTTAAGACTGAACAAAAACAAAAGAGCAAGCAGGATCATATAAAAAAGTGTAGAATGAGTACAAACAATGTTTATTTCACTATAGGCCACAGTGAAATAAGTTAACTTAAGCAAAACTAATGATGCTCTCTTTGAAATTAAATGGCATTTAAGTTCTGATCACAAAAATCACAAAATGTTCAGAAAATCATATTGGGGACACAATTTATCACAATAACAATAAATATCATATCATCATATTGCCCACCACTACACTGCATACCATGGGTGTGACAAAATATCGGCATGGCGATATATCGTCGCCCTCTCTCAATCGATAAGAATATCAATATTTAAATTATTGCACATTGGACAGCAATTTGACTCACTGGTGTTGCTACTTCTTCTCTCCTGTGGGTGGTGCTGCTCGAATGAGTGTCTCTTTCCTGCACTTTAATAGCAATGGATGACGGCACAAGCGAACCACCTACATGAGTAAACACACATCGCTGGAGAGCTTATTTAAAAAGGAAGAAAGACCCAGTAATTCAAGTGTGGAGAATTGTGTGTGCCCGCCAATATGTAGCGTTTGCTGAACTGTCCTCAACAATAATTTAGATCAAATAAAGATCATAACGCGCCATAATTCATCTGGTATATACAGGGTTAAAACAAGTTGGCTGTAGCAAAAGGTGTGTTTCATGGGGAGCAAAGCATTGTGGACTACGGGGGGGAATCGCAGGGCATCTCACGATACTATACAATACGATACGCAAAATCATAGCAAAATTATAATATCGTTATCGTGGGCCACATATCACTTACTGTATCGTGAGATACACTGCGATTTCCACCCATATTGCGTAGCATCATATCGTATTGAGTGATTCCTTTCCCTACTGCATTCATTTCCTTTCATTTTATGGTACCCAACCATCAGCAGTAAAGCTCAGCTGCATGTAAACTGTTTTCGTGCCAGTATGGCATTCCCTGAGCACAGGCCATCAGGACGAGTGGCTCTTAGTGGCTGTGTGTGTGTGTATGTGTGTTACTTCATTCCCTTCACAGCACTGCAGGCTTTTCACAGAATCATCAACGTACTGCCATAGAAAGGATTACTGGAGTCATCAAGATCAGAATCCTCTCAGTTACATAAAGAAGCCCTCAGCACATCTGGAAATCTGTCTCTGCATGTACAGTACATGCTATAAGTCTGACTTTTAAACACAGTACCTGTGCAAAGAACAGAGAGGTACATTGTAACACTTGTAACAATGTGTTTTGTGGGCAGGGAGAATCTAGCATTCAGATTTAGTGATTTATTTGCAGAAAAAATAATCAATGATCTGTTCCATCCATGTTATAAAAGCCAAAGTAAACCCAAGACTGTAGATTTAAATGTGGCTGGGGCATCTCTGAGCCTAGCTTTCTGTGCCATCTCCCTGTTGGTAACTTCCCCTTCAACTTACACCCAAGTTTACTGGATTTATTTGAGCAGCGCCACCCAGAGGAGACATGAAGTACTGATGAAGGTGATGGGCAAACTGGCAAACTTTATTAATTAAAATATAAATTTTGACGTTGATGTATAAAAAATTGTATCTCATGAACAAAGATGATGATATATAGGTAAATCAATATTTTGTTGCTTCTCTAATTTACATACATTCTTCAGTTCATATACTGCCATTTTGTTTAATGTGAGGCCCAATAATAGATTCTTGTTGCCAAAATTTTGTGCAGTTTCAGCACATTTAATAATATAGATCTAATACAAATCATTAATTCCAGACCAAACAAATATTAAGTACAAAAAATAGCCATGCCACAAAAAAAGTGTTTTTGATGTCTTTATCCATCATTGTGGATTGTATGTGTGCCCCAACATGAGTGAGCCGCCTGTGACACGAGCGATTCCAGTTGTGGAGGTGACTCATTTAGGGAGAAGCTTTATCGTATATTATCAGTAAGTCCCTCCCTCACTGATTTCTCTTTGCATCTACCTGCCTATATATGAAGCAACATATTTATTCAACACAACTTGTAACACTGTAACAAAACTAGGAACCTTGGGATGTCTTTGTAAGCAAACAACAATGAAATGTCAACATTAATGCATAATCATCACACATGCTATTCCTGAACAGGTCAGTACTGTGAGCATCTGCCAACATTTACACAAGGGAGGGGATGCACTCATGCACATTCATGCAATCATATTTGATCATTAATAGCTAGGTAATTAACTGTGATTAATGATTTTATTGTCTTTTGTGTTTATTAGCTACTGGAAGTACAAAATATATATGCATCAATCTACATATCCTACATCTGTGCATTCTTAATCTTTTTAAAACTCTTTTGATATTTATTACTATGGTCACTGCAATGTCCAGGTGGCAAACATAGGAATGCAAAATGATATTGGAATCACGATGGTATCAGTAGATAGTGATGCTTCAAACTGTTGATTAAAAATGCATCCATCATGCTTGTTAGATGCGAATTATGTATTTTTCCAATTCAGTGTAATGTTTTTACGTTATATATGTAACAGTATTGACAGATTAAGAAGTAAATTAAGTGTTTTTTCAGTACAAACTACTAAGGTCAAAAACAAGCTATTTTTAAAAGCATCTTAATGTACCCTGAGCAGATAAAACTGCTATCATACAAAAAACAGGACTTACAATGCAAATCAGCCTAACAAATATAATAGAACTCTAATATGTTATGTTAAAATCTATGTAAGCATAAAATCATGTCTCTCCTGTTAACATGTGGCTGTACTTAAAAATGTACTGTAAAAATGTAACATACTGTAACAATTTCAGACTTCACACTTTAAAATCGTATCTGATGTTATCTACTATCTGTTTTCTAAATCCGCCAATGTTCATACAACCATTTATACACAACACCTGGCCTGTGATTTTAAACTTAAGTATGTATAAATCAAAAATACATTTTAACTACATCATTAAGATCACAGATGATATATTTTAGATTTTCTGCAGCACTCTGAGAGGATTAGGGGTTTAGGTGCCGTGCTCAAGGGCACTTCAGCTGGCTGGTAGGTTTTGGGAATCGAATGTGTGACCCTTTAATGCACTTCTCTAATAATAATAATGACATTTCCTTTGTGCTGATCAGGGTTTCAACAGACGACAAGAAAAAGTTGCATTAAACAATTTGTATAGCCTAATGCAAGTCATGAAAGTCGAATGCTCACCTGATGCCACAGAAAAACACATCAGGACTTTCTGGCTCCAATAAACATTGTGATGAAGTTGAGAGGCCTGATCTAATGATGTCAGCACTAAAGAAATGCAAAATGAATGTATGGAATATATGAGTGCCCATGTCTATGTGGGATTGACACGTCTTGAGAGGACTCCCATTTTGGTTCACTCTGATGAGCATGTGCCACACACTCAGAAGCTCACGAGGGAGTTGTTGAGTTTTGCGGTTGCCCGGGTGATGGAGACGACCATCTGCGAGGCGGATGAGACAGAGAGGGTGAGTCACAGCTTGAGAACACCACTGTGCTTCATGCACACGCCATCAGACACCTACATTATTCTGCTAAGAAACGCAGGCGGTAAGAAACGCAGGCGGTAAATAAACATACAAGAGTGATTGTGCAAGCAAAATAGAAAGCTTTGCGAGAATCTAGCAATATTAGGCAATTATCCTACAAGAACACTCACGATTGTGCCTCATTGTGTATGAAGAACATAGTTCATTTATGAACAGCTAAAATAAACTAGACGAATGAATAAGCAGAGGTTTGATATGGTTTCATCATTCTGTCATAACAAGATTTCGTTCCTGTCTCCTGTTATGCATTCCCCATCCACATCTTCTAGCCTGAAGCTGCCCAGTTTCTCTCTGGCGATGTACGACACTTGGTTTACCGCCCACAAGCAACACGTGATGCACTCCATGTCTTTGAGTCAGATAGCAGAACTGCAAACAGCCCTTCATGATTCAATGGAGGAGATATCGCCTTTACACGCAGCAGCCGTGAGAGCTGGAGGACAAAAGACAACAGCCGAGAGATGAGGGTGGGGATATAAACAGAACAGTCCGCATGAAACGCTCCCAAAAAGCCCTAGATACTTTAAACTACAAGACAAAAGCTTTAAATTATCTAGAAAATTACAAGACAATGCCTTTAATACTTCCAGTTAGCCCTTATACTGTCAAGAAAGATGGCTGATGATTTGACCTATGTTCTTAAAACTGCTTGTCCAGTCAACAGAAAAAAAATGTATTTGTAAAAACAAGCGCTGAAACTGGTTAATTCAATTTAAATACATACAACGATACAAATAGTACAAAAAAAGATTTTTTGCTAAATTTGCATAATTTTTGTATACATACTTTCTGCAAATAGCAACGCTAAACCCATGAACTCAGAGCCAGTTCATTTTTCCAGTGGTAGATACATCACAGCAATAACAGCAATAAACATTTAGTAGGCATTCAACTGCATTCGACTACCATATTGTGACAGTAAATACGCGCATTTAAAAAAAAAGCCAGCGATGTAACCAAGAATTGTTCCTCGAGGACCCATAGTTCCCATTACATTCCCAAAATAGTTCCCATTTACAGAAAGAAACATCTGAGCTCAAATAAACACCTCACTCTCCACTGTGAAAAGTGTTCTAGCACCAAAATAAACCTTAAAATGTGTGACTTTTAAAAAAGTGGTTTATATATTAGAATTAATAAAACACCATTGCATTGTATGATTGTGAAATATACGGTGGAAAACTGCAGACAGGTCAATAATGTAATAATTACTACTCCCAAGCCCAAGCAAACTGAACAAATACCAATATCTATTTTAATCCTTTTGTTATTGTTATCTAATTTTTAAATAGTCTTTGTTGGAAAATAAGAAAAAAAAATATTATAACTTAATTCTCAAAATAAACTTTATATTGTTACTTCAAATGTGTTCAAATGCCTCAGTTCTGTGTGTATTATAGTGTTACTCTGGAAGGAGTTCATCATTTGATCTCTACTTGCATACAAATTATTTTTATTTAGGTGTTTCTCATACTATAGTGCAAAAAGATGACTTAAGAAAGACTATGATACTCTTTGAAATAAAACATGAAGTTTGACTCAGAAAATCATATTGTGCCCACACAATAATAATAAATATTGTCGTTTTGTCAAGCTCTACTTTATTCCACATAGAATTTCACTGTGGGCGAAGTTCATATTGAGAAGTTGCTTTTGCTAATGACTACATCACTGTATTTGACCTTGGAATAATAACATTTTCAAATCATAATGTTTGTATGTGAAAGTTCATGAAAATGTAGCAGATTGTGTAAAAAAAAATTTCATATTCATTGCAGATCCCAGAATTAGAACTGCATTGAATCACTGCAAATTTGAAGGTTTCCAAAATTATCAGAACGTTGGCTAAAATAATCGAAGTAGAATAAAATTTTGAGGATGCTTTTGATTTACACCAATACCTATTACTACAAACTTCAACTTTGTGGAAGAACATCTCACATTAATGTCACAGATCATAAAGAAATGCCCAGGTTATTATTAAATCACAGTCTTGTATAAAGATCACATGAAGTGAATATGAAAACAGCAGAACAGGGCAATGAACGTTGCATTGTGAGATGCTGAAGTGGAGCTGTGACTATTATTTTCAGATTAGCATCCTGTATTGGTCGGAGTCTATTGTGAGTCATATTAAACAGAAGCAAACTAGTGTTAAGTGACATAGAAACTCAATTTTACTAAGATGTGTTTTTCATTGAATCAAAATGAATAAATAAATAAAAATCCAAATCCACACTCACAGCAATTGTAGTAGCTGTGCAATTAACAACATTTGCAACGCAGGTCATTTGTACACGGCTCTCAGGGTTCTGAGGGTGCTGAGACATCACACACACACACACAGCTTGGTTTCTCGCTGGCAGACAGCACTGGCAGGACTGCTGGACAGACCAGCAGACAGCTGGGAATTCTGGCCTCCAGCCAGCCTATCCTTCATTACAGCATATTCACTGCCATCCGGACTGACCTCTGGATCTGGGAGGCGGGTACAACCAAGCATTTAACGTTCTGTTCTTCTACTTTTCTCCATGTGCTTAATGTTTTACAAACCTGAACACTGGAGCTGGCCTGTACATTTTAAATACTTAAGTATTTGTTTCTTTGATATGTACGTCACTGCATTCACTTCACTACTTTTCTTCCTAAGCAACAAACTTTGTAGTTGTTGTAGAAGCACACCACAATATCAGCAAACTATTGATACTATGTAGGGAAAAAAAGATAAATATCTTAAAAATAAAAATAAATATATTATAGCAGTTTTCGTTAAGACATCCCCATCACCTTGCCTCAGGGACACAAAACATCTGCAGTGATGTTCATAGCCGTTGAATGCAAAAGAGCAGCTGTGTCCACAATCACATCAGTATATAATATATATATATATATTTTTTTTAATATATATATACATCTATTTTTCTTAGATGATTCATAATTCTTGCTTATAGAAATCTTATTA
>JBBIGC010040594.1:0-11798 GCA_037576955.1 Lepidarchus adonis
TTATTATTATTATTATTATTATTGTTGTTGTTGTTGTTGTTGTTGTTGTTGTTATTATTATTATTATTATTATTATTGATTTTGTTATTATGTAAATATTATGTGCTGAAGCACTAATTCCTAAGACTGTAGACTGAATGGACCTCAGAAACAGATGTACAGTCAGTTATGATAAAAATGTCAGGTGTGAGAACAGTTCTGCATCTGGTATTAAAGGGGCTTCCTGCGTCGGCACTGCGAAATCAGGCTTAAAAATACCTGTCGACAGATATATTTTAAAGCGACTCAATAAATATATAATACATGTATTCAGGAGTGTCTAAGTGAACTGTTTAAAACCTGAAACACATATACAGAGGTGAGAGGGACGATCTGGCCAGGATCCCCATCTCCGCTCCGAGAGGACCGCTGTCCAGCACGCCGTGCGATTTCCCTGCTCTAATACACCTGGATCTACTCACCTGTTACTCGTCAGATTTAATGTGTGTGGACCGGAGCTGGAGAACCCTGGGCTAGATGATAAATGGCAGAGCGACGCCGTTTTTGATCTTTGGCTCCCTCATCTGGTGTTGCACTCCCATTGCACTGCGACGTGTTCACGAGGGATGCAGCCACCCTTCATTCTGCACAGAAGTTTCCAAAAGCCCATAGCTTTTTCTACCGCACCTCAGGAAACCACACATTCCTCAGCTGACCCCAAACACGCCACACTAAAATCCACACAAAGTAAATTGTGCCTAATAACCGACAGAGTCGCGTTTCTGCATTCATCAAATCTCGGGCACTGATGGCGGGAGTCTGTGCTCACCCTGGCAGTGTTTATTAATCTAGTTAATAACCTGGGGAGCCAGACACCCGGCATCAGTCTTGGCACATGACGGATTTCCATACAGAAAATTAGCCACAATATTTTTGATTACCAGGGGTTCCGAAAACAATATCTGGGTCAATTCTAGACACTCAGTTCATACAGGAATTATAATGTACTGTACCAGTAGAAAGTATATTCTATGCAGAACCCAATGAGGGAGGGTGCTGCTCTCCTTTCCCGCAGCATAGCCCGTAGTTAACTAGTTAGCCAGCAGTGTAGGTCAGTTAGCAGCTGCTGACAGACCAGGGCATTTTAAATGTAAAAACAATTAAATTAACATAAATCTCTTTAACAAACCCCCAAACAGCACCTCTGATCTAAAGTTAAGACTATTAAATATTAGATCACTCGCTACCAAAGCTCTTATCTTTATCTTAAAAGTGAGATAATTACAGATTTGAAGATTGACATTCTATGTCTCACAGAAACCTGGGTTAGACAGAATGAGTACATTACATTAAATGAGGCCACCCCCATAGACTACAGAGCCCAGGTTATGTGGCAGAGATGGAAGTGTAGCCGCCATTTATAGAAAAACCTTCTTCTTCAACTTCTTTTGATGAAATTCATGAAATAAAAATATGGATGTCTCGCAATTTTCTTCAATTAAACACTGAAAAAACATAAGTTCTTCTTTTAGGACCAAAAGCTGCTAGAGATAAACTGACAGACCTAATTTTAAACTTGGCTGATTGTTCTGTCACGCCTTAACCTTGTTAAATCTATAGACTCAGGTCTTTCATTTGACTCACATAAATAATGTCACTTAAACAGCCAGTCTCCATCTTTGAAATAGTTAAGAAATGAGTTATCACCCTCTGTTGCAGAAAAACTAGTTCATGCTTTCATAACCTCAAGACTAGATTACTGCATTGCCTTGCTATCAGGATGTTCCATAATGACTCTAAACCAACTACAATTAGTCCAAAATGCAGCAGCTCGGGTCCATTTCAGCCCAATCCTCCGTACACTGGCTTCCAGTTAAATTCTGTATCAATAAAAAAAAAAATACTATTAACAAATACCTAGGACACCAGGGACTGTGGTGCTTCTTTCCATCGTCCATAGGCTTCCAGCCAGCCCATACTGTTGACTAGATCATCCACTACACAAGGATCTTAGTTCTGCACCCTCCTACTGATCTGTCAACCAGTGGGGCTTTCTCTCTTTCTCCAGCCCATCCATCTTGGTCTGGTTTGGCCACAACTGACCATCACCACATGTTCATCTGCTGCTTACACCTCTAGCCATAGAACAATTTTAACCACTCATCTTTTGAATGTTTACTTATGACTATCCAGTCTCCACCAGAGCAGGTAGGGTTTCCCTGCTGAGCTTTGGTTTCTCCCTAGGTTTATTCCTCAGTTCAGGGTGTTTTTCCTTGCCTCCGTCGCAGTGGCTCATTAGTGGCTCGGACCCGCAACCTTGTAAAGCTGCTTAGTGACAACATCTGTTGTAAAAAGTGCTATAGAAATAAAACTTAATTCTTTTTTCTTAACAAAATAAACAACCATATTCGTATATATAATATTGTGGGATAACCAACAATAGACAAGGCATGCCCATATTCATGAATCTTTTTGGGGTGAATGGGTGGGCTGTGTTTTTGGACATTGTAGTGGGTAGGAGCCATCGGCTTTTCCTAAATTAATTAACAGGTGTGCAAGTTTTTTCATAAATGTGAAAAAAATTTAGTCCATTACTTTATCATTTAATGAGAAAAACTAAAATGTCAACAGTGTATCAGAATAAGAATGTAAATATTTTAGCTAATTGTGCAAAATGTGCAAGAATACATGAATCAAATGCGATTAAAACTGCTGATTTGACAGTGCATGACTGATTTCATATTTTAAATCAAGTAACAATTAATTGCTGACAGAACAAAACCTTGTACGGGGGTTCTCCACTTACGATGCACTACACTAACAATGATTTGTGCTTAAGCCGCTGGCTTTTAATAAAAAAAAAAATTAAATCACATATTTACTGTAATATACAATAGTAGAATGCAGTTGAATGCCTATTAAATGCTATAGTAATAAGTGACTCTGGCAACTGAGCTGTTTGCAGTATGTGTGTGTGTGTGTGAAGGGAGGTGAGAATGTGTAAGATTGCCTGTGGACTGTTTATTGCAGTTATTTCGGTGATGTTTATTGCTGTTATTTCGGTGATGTTTATGTTTTATTCACACTTAGTGTTGAGTAAGTGGAATGTGGAATGGTGGGTGAGATGGGGAGGTTAATAGTGCACTGTGCTAAGGCACCATCAGTGTCTTCCATGCATTTACTGCTTCATCCACCGAGTGTGCTGAAGCCATTAAAAAGAGCATTTCAATCTGAAGCAATGTTTCCTAAATGTTTTACTGTAATATGAGATTGCCACGAGAGAGACTGGTGTTAGCTATATGCCTGCTGCTCGTTCATGCATTTTGCAGACTGTTAATAAAGTACAGTGCTGTTTAATAAAGCCCCCGCAGCCTTGTTAAATGCACAAGTTGAAAGTGAAAGTATGTATAATTAAACATGGCGAAATATCTACAGACACCACAGGAATAAAGGTCTAAATAATAAATAATAATAAAAGTAATTGTTCACTTAATTACTTTACTGCATATATGCTCCATTTGTGAAACGTAGGCTATTATGTAAGTGGGTTTCAACTTATGGAACCCTAACCCCAACCCTATCATAAGTCAGGACCCCCTGTATGTCTTTTTTGTCATGCTTTACAGTTTTACAGAATTTTAAAATACCAACATTGTGTAAGAATCATCATGGAAAAGTAGAAATGGTCCTAAATCACATTTTACATTAACCCCCATTGTAAGTTAAGACAGATGTTTTTATTATTGGAAATACAAGGTTTATTTCTGACAGCAGCAATTTGAGGCTTAGATAAAATAAATGTTTACTGCAAGTTGAGATTTCTTATATTTTGAACAGTTTCTTGAAGACATTTTTGCTTTTTGTCTTGCTTAAATTCTCCTGCTGGTTTAGTGAGGATGAAGCTGATGGCAAGGAGGCAGGTTGTGTCTTTGTCAGACTTGCAAAAGACCCTGAAAATCAAGAAACAGCATAAATTAAACTTTGCACATTTTCAATTTTATTAAAATTTATCTATTTTTCTTTCCATTTTTCTTTCTTTCTTTCCATTTTTCTTTCTTTCTTTCCATTTGTCTGTCTGTCTGTCTCTGTCTCTTTCTCTCTGTCTCTCTGTCTCTGTCTCTCTCTCTCTGTCTCTCTCTCTGTCTCTTTCAGCCCATCATCAGCCACCTCACAGACTTGTGCTAGTCTGTACTGGTCCCTAAGTGGTCTGGTTTCCTTGGCTGCATTTCAGTTAATCAGTCTGTAGTGGAAATGACCTGGATGGTGATGACCTGGATGCCACAAATGTCCACTTCATTTGATCAGGTGAGTTGATCTTACCAGAGTCTCTTTCCTCTCCTCCATCTGGATAGCGGTGTACATTGTAATATGTGTGTGGTGGTTTGGGAGGTGGTTCCTTCTCTATTTCCAGACTTTCTGTTGAATCTGTAGTTGGTCCAGAATTTCTGGTTAGCAAAAATGCACACATATACACAAACACTTACAGACTGACTTCAGTTCCTTACCCATTTTCAGTACTGGCTCTGTGGTTGTTGTTTGTGAGTAAGATGTGTCAGCTGACTTTGAGTCCTGCTGCTCCTCTGCATCTTTCTTTTCTTCAGAGTCCATCCTGTAATTAAAAACAATACAATTAAGTCACCATAACATTTTATAAATCAAAACATTCATATTGTAACCATCAAAAGAAAATCTATATTCTTATTATTCCCCATTAATGTTATTAAACATACTGAACACAAGATTTTACCTTATCATTCACATGATCACTTAAGAACAAATGTAAAATCTGTTCTACTTGAGAAAAGCCACTTACAAATTAAACTGTTGTTCTATTATTATATTTATAAATTATTGCAATTCACATAATATACAACCACACAGAACCTATTAACATGGAATGGAATTTTTCCAGAAAATGCACCATTCCTGAAGACTATTGCAATTACAAATCTTTTGGTATACACATGCTTAATTCCTTTATGTGCATTGGATCAACACAAAATAGCAGAGAGAAAAAAAGTGAAATTCGACATACTGTAATTTCACAAAAAATCTCAAAAACTGGGCTGGACAAAATTATTGGCACCTTTTCAAAAGACACAGGTCCTGGCAATATAGCAATCATGCCTGAAGCCAGTAAAAATTAAGAAAAGTTGACTCAACCTTTCTGTTGTGTGTCTGTGTGTGCCACACAAAGCAAGGAGAACAGAAAGTATAGCAGAGAATTGTCTGAGGAGTTGGGGAAAAAAATTGTGGAAAAGTAGTCCATCTTCAGAGATCTTCGTGTTCCTTTGTCCACTGTGTGCAACATAATCAAGAAGTTTACAACACATGGCACTGTAGCTAATCTCCCTAGACATGGATGGAAGAGAAAAATGTATAAAAGCCTATAACACAGGATAGTCAGAATGGTGGATAAACAGCACCAATCAACTTCTAAAACAAATCAAGCTGTGCGAGAGTGTCAGCTCAAACTATCCATCAACATCTGAATGAAATGAAATGCTATGAAAGGACCGTACTGCTGACACAGAAACGTCAAAAATCCAGACTGCATTTTGCTAAATGTACTTGAGGAAGCCAAGAAGAGACCAAGGTAGAGCTTCGAGAAGGCACCCTTCAAATCTTTGTGCAGTTTGCAAAAGAACAGTGGTTGAAAATTCCAGTTGAGAGGTGAAACAAGTTTGTTAATGGTTATAGAAAGTGATTGGTTTCAGTTATTTTATTTTTTTTTTACAAAGGGTGTGCAACCAGATATTAAGTTGAGGATTCCAGTAATTTTGTTCTGTCCAGTTTTTAATGTTTTTGTGAAATGATGTCGAAATTTGTCTCTGCTTTTTTGTGTTGATCCAATGCACATAAAGACAATGAACATGTGTAAACCAACCATTTGTAATAGCAAAAGTCTGCTGGGAGAAATGACAGGAACACTTTTTATTATGCTCAATGTGAACAAAATTGTATTTCATTTACAGTGTTTAACAGATGATGTCATTTCTAACTCTCTCTGGCACCATTTAAGAGAGCATTCAAATTTAGTTCAAGCTAAAAATATCTGAAATGGTTGATATTATAAGTCATCTAATGTTATTCGGAGCTATGTTTGAAGCAAACACCTAATAGGAGCTAGTGATAAGCAAAGTTCATTATGGCAGAGCACTCAAAATACATGCAAAAATGTAAAAAAAAAAATGGCAAACAAGATGGAAAATGGCAGATCATCATTTGCATGTTTACCCAGTGCTCTCTGAAGAGCTTCTCTGACCAGTGCAGTTCTGTAGCTCCTCCACCCACTTCTGCTGTTCCTCTTGGGAGGAAGCAGCAAACATGTATTGACTGCCGTCATTGAGTCTAAGTCAAAGAAAACCAAAAGATAGAGTTAAATCTGTACATGTGCATATTAGATATACACTGTTTTCAATAAATTCCTTCGTTCTGAGGTCAACAATAACATGTAACTCTGTTTTGCTTGGGTCTAGGTGGGCTATTCTTGACTATGGGAAATCTCTGTAAGTCCTGGTCCAGTGAATAATTAATTTATATAATAATAAAATAAAAAATAATAAAAATGTATATAATAATAATTAAAACAATTATATGAGAATAACCACATTAACATACATCAGTTTGAAAGTGTAGTTTTTTCTCTTGTAGTGTGGGTTATCTTTACAAATCGCTCCAGCCATAGCAACAGGTGGCCATTGGGTACAACTCTGCAAAGGATTAGACATATTTTATCTAAAATAATATGCAGTTTACAAGACTGTGAATCACTGTGAATGTGATTGTGTGTCCAGAAGTTAAATACCTCACAGGCAGCATTTTGGTCTTTAAAAAGATTCAGTGTTTCTTCCTCCAGTAGTGCATAGACAGTTCCCCAGTGATCCACACCCTAATCCATATAAATACATTCGTATTCCACTATGAAATAATATTTCCTAATATGAGATTTTCTAAAAGATTTTTCAGCCATATTTCAGGAAAACTTACTTTAATTCCTCCTTGTTTCAATTTAATCTCCAGTGGTCCTTCCATTTTGATGAGGTCTGCTCTGTCCTAAAGAAGACCATAAATCGTACTTTCAAAGTAAAATCAGAGCGGGTACAAAAACTTCAGTCTGTTTTTGTTATTGTTGCTTTTCATATTTTGACATAGTATACTTCTGCAATCCTTTTCATTGTGCAATGAAATGTAATGTAATGATGAATGGGCCAAATGAATTCATCATATATTACCTAAAATAACATGTATTCATGTTAAATTACATTGAATGTTGAAAATGTTTTTGCTTTTGACTGTAAAGTTAACATTTGGGAATGTTTTTGGTCTGACAGCAGTGATAAGTACAAATTAAACACCAAGCTGTATCCTGGCAGAAAAGAAATGTACTCAGGTGTACAAAGTTCACCTTGTTAGCTGCAGGAAATGATTTTGGAGGATCAGGAGAATCTTCATTACTCAAATCTTCAACTTTCCTAGTTAATGTTTTCATACTGGGTGGAGATGGAGGGGGAGACTTTGATGGAGATGGTGGTGGAGACTGGTGTAGGTCATCCACTGGAGAGTGCACAGTGGTGTTAGCTTCCTGCGTTTCAAGGGGGATTACATAAGATAATTCAGGGTATTCAGTTGGAGGGGTTACGGTCTCTTCATTGGGACTTGGTGATCTGCCCTCCTTAGAAACAATTTTTGGCTTTAAAATGTCAGGAGATGATGATTTGAGGGCTGGATATGCTTGTCTTGAAGCATTTATTTCATCTTCAATCATGGACTTTTCTACAGTGGGGATAAGATGGGCTCTATAAGTAACTGATGGTAAAGAATTACCTACAGAGTTCTGTCCTTTAAAACCATCTAAGGATACAGAGTGAATCTTTGGAGACATGGTATCAATACTCCTAGGACTCTTGCTGAACATAGATGCCACTCTAGATACTGCAGAGCAATCATCATTCTTGTCGTTCCTGTTACTCTTCCTCCTCAGGATGGGCTTGACTATGGAAGGTTGAGATGCAAACAGAGGATGATCTGATGGCTTTCTTTTAAGAGAAGTCACACGGACAGGCTTCTTCCCAGGGCCATGACCACCTCCGTAAGTCTCTTGCATCCTCTGATCTCTCTGAGAAACCATAGTTCATAATGAAATTAATTTACATTTAAACACGACTGTCTTAAAGAATGTTTAAAAAAAAACACTGGTTTCTTTTCAAGTGAGCCTAAGCTTTTAACAACACCCAAAGTGACAAATAACTCAAATTTGAAATCAAAGACAAAAAATATCCTGTAATATCTGGGTTTTGCATTTAAAGGTTTCATTAAAAGACTTTAGCCACAATAGTGTGAACACTGCTTTAAGTTGAGTGAAAGTCATTGCTAATATATTCGGTCACACAAAATATGATCATTGCATTTAACTTATCAGCAATGCCAGAGGAGTAGTCTAGCAGGACTTGTATCTTGCTCAAGGGTACCTCAAGTGGTGCCAGGACTAAGACTCGAATCCCAAGGGCAAGGTCTTAACCACTAAGCTGCCACTGGCCACAAGTGAACATTATACTTTACAATTACACAGAAATTAAAATAACTTAGAAATGAACAGTTTGACAATTCTTCATACATTTTCATTTTGCAAGGTAGTATGGACTTTTAATCGATGCACTAGGCATTAAACATTTTTGAGAAAAATAGATTTTACATAACAATTGCATTCACATATTCTTACACTAAAAAGTAATGCATTATTATATATAAAACTATAGGATATAAAGATTTACAGATCAAACTGACTAGAAATCTAGGTGACTTGTAAAGTTGAAAAAAATTCTGGCCTTTATCATTTCAACTTTTCAACAAAACCAATTTTATGCTATGGATGTCACCCAACTTTGGATGGTTTGCTGGATTTTGTTTCTCTTACTTCTGTTTTTCTCTTATGCAAGGTGTTAAATCTCTCACTCTGAGCTTGAATCATTGCCTCCAGATCCTCCTGTTTCTTCATTAGCTCCAGAACATCAGAAACAGAGTCCTGCGTGTCAACATGTTTTTGGACAGATTTTTAGCAAACATTTTAAACTATTAAATTTAAAATGTTTTTTAAATTTAAAATACTTTTACATTATTTTTTAAATAATCAAGAAAAAGGTAACTTATTAGGTAAACCCAGCAAACATTCCAGTAGTTAAAAAAATCGGTCATTACAATTTACAAAGTTTTATTTATTTTATTTATTGAGGAGTGCCTGTGTATCTGCGCTCACCCCAAATTCCTCTGCACTCAGGGTGCTCTCATAGGTATTCAGCCAGTGTTCAGCCTGCTCCAGCTCTCTCTGAAGCTGCTGCAACTCCAACTCCTCCTGATATACATATCTTCTCTCAGACCAGCCCTGTAGCACCTGTGCCTCCAATTCCTGGAGCTCTGCTAGACGGTCTTCCAGCTGTAAAATGTATGTGCATATATTTAAAAGGGCTGTCAAATGATAAAATCATTATTTGTTATTAATTTAATTGGTGTTGTGTATGCAAGAGTTTAAGTTCAAGTTCAAATTCAGATATTATTCTTCACAAGTAAATCTGTAACATTAGGAGAGATGGGAAATTAAAAAAGGGAGGAAAAAAACACACCCGCCTAAGCATGAACACGTACACGTTTTACATTTGCAACAGGGGAGGGGTAAGGGAAGTGGGCAGTTACCGACAAGCAGGAAAATGGCTTTCTATAGGCCGCGCACATAAGCCACGCACAAGACACCACCTTCCTGCCTTCGGGGGTGGGGAGCGTTGAGGGGGGCGTTTTATTTTTAATTAGGAATTAGGGTATGTATGTGTGTGCGCCTCTCTGTCTGGTCATTGGGGGAGGAATTTTCCAGCTCCTTCGCCTGCCAACGAGGAGGTAGGGGGGTAGTCTGAATGAAGAATGGATGGGACAGATGAAATAAATTTTCCAGTTCCATCCTAAAGTCCATCACTGGTCTTCCAGCATGTCAATAGCCGCACCGAGATGGAATCCAACTTCTTATCATTCGCATCAAGCTTGCGGTCAATCCTGTCAATCCCGTCAAGCCGGCAATCAATCATGATAGTTTGTGAGCTCATTGACCTGCCCAATCCTTCGATGGCAGCGGTCAGCTTGTTGGGGTTTTCAGCTACCGCCTTTTTCAGCCGACGATAACCCAGAGCACCAAACAATCCAATCAGCAGTGTTGATGTTATCAAAGTTCCGAATAGATACAAATGCTTAACGTCTTCCAGCCAAAGTGCAGCTAGACACATGATGTGGCAGTTCTCCCAGCCATCAATCGTATAGCCCGCCGTAAGGGTCCCTGAAGGGTCCCTGAAGGACAGTTTGGTTCGCAGGAACCTACACTCTTCATCAAGTCTTGCTTTCAAAGACCAGTTGATCAAAGTTGGTTTCCAGACAGGCGGCAGTCCAAATCTGCCAGAGGAGGTGTTACTAAATAGTGATCATGTAGGGTGCCCAAACTTTTCCAAAACATTGCCATAATAATGTTTTTATTTTTTATTTTTGATCAATTTATGGCATACAAAGTATCTATGCATCAATTTTGTCCTAGAGAGACTGTGTTAAAATTTTTTCAATTACAAAATCACCTAAAACTGTTATTTATCAAGGGGTGCCCAAACTTTTGCATAAGACTATATATATATATTCCCCTGAGGGGAACGGCCGCAGAGCATCATGGGAGTGAGGGTTATTGGGGGTTCCAGCGTGGTTATGTGTTAAAGGCTGAAGTTATGCCAGTTCAAGACAGTTTACCTGTATGTCTGTGGGACTGTGTGTCCTGGTGTGTGTTGATGGCGGTGGTCTGCACTCACCCTGGCCAATGACTTGGGTGGGCCAGACGGCCGCCATCAGATTCTCATACCAGGGCGAAGGGTGTGGTGCAAACTCTCCTAGAGAGGGCACACAGGTCTGCGAGCTTTTGTCAAAGCTGGTATAATAAAATGGAGCGGGGCACATCCCGTTTGTTACATTAAACCCTCTTCTTCACCCTGCAAGAAATCACATTGGTGCCAGAAGTGGTGGGATGGACTTCCGGATGCTTGATGAGATTAAATGGCTGATCGGCCAGGAGGAGGACAGGTTGCAATTAATTCGATAAAGGGGCGAATGGAACAGTGCCCCTAGAGGAAGCCAACAGCCCTACAAGAAGAAGCTGTCAGAAAGCGGCAATGACGTCACCTGGGGCCTCCACTCAGAAGACAGCGAAGAAGAAGCAACAAAAAGGGCAGTCTGAGTGACGGCAGCGGAGGCTTCGACGCCAAGGAAGGCAGCCAAGGCAACGACGACATCTTACCGGGCTCAACATGGCTAGATTAATCATCATGGCCAGGGGGGTTAAGTGTTACAGGTTGAAGTTATGCAAGTTCAAGACGGTTTACCAGTATGGCTGTGGGACTGTGTGTCCTAGTGTGTGCTGATGGTGGCGGTCTGCGCTCACCCTGGCCTTGATGATGAATCCAGCCGATGACCTGGGTGGGGCAGACAGCCGCCATCAGATCTGCACACCAGGGTGAAGGGTGTGGGGCGAACTCTCCTAGAGAGGAGGCACAGGTCTGGGAGTTTTTGTCAAAGCTGGTATAATAAACTGGAGTGGGCCACATCCCGTTTGTTACACTTTTGTTTGTTTGTTTGGCTTCTTTCACACGCAACCAATTTTCACACAGGAAATTTGTCACAATATTTAATTGTTTGACATGTACCTGTATATACATATACATACATTATATATTAGGGATGTGAATCTTCACCATTGAGGCGATGCGATTTGCATCTCGATACACTGTCACGGATACGATACA
>JBBIGC010040609.1:0-11797 GCA_037576955.1 Lepidarchus adonis
TTCAAAATATACAAAACTAGATGGATGAAATATAGACTGAAAATACAACACGCTATGTTACACATTACTGTGTGTGTGTGTGTGTGTGTGTGTGTGTGTGTGTGTGTGTGTGTGTGTGTGATGGGTTAGGAGGGGAGTGAACACAACACACATGTTTGTATGAATGTACATGCGAAGAAATACATCAGGATCAAATCAATAGAACTGAAGGATAAGGACTCATCTGTTTGTCATATCACCATTGTCCCAAAAAATACAAAAAACACTTCTGAAAGACTACAAAACACTAAAACACATCAGTGAGCGCTGGTGTGATGTAAAGGCAAAAAGCTAAGGCCATTTTAAGGAAGCAGCTATGGGATTATCCACCACACTAACCCACACACACTCATAGTTTGATTTGTGTTGATAACCATTAATCACATCTCTCTGTATAATGATATAGCCTCCACAAGGTAGGTCACCTGAGCTGATCATTAACTAAACTAATCATTTGGGGATGTCGTCTTTTTCTGCACTGAATTATACTTTTTACGAATAGATTTTCATGTTTTTAGATAGGCCGCCCAATTTAAGCAAGCCGCATCCAATACCAGGTTTGCAAAATCAATGTATAAGCTGTGGCCTATTGTTGGTAATACGGTACATAACATAATGCATATGATTCCCATTTAAAATTGGGTAGAAACTTCTAAGTAAATTCCTTATTGATTTAAAAATGTTACTATTAACATATAAAGCCATACATGCCCTCGCCCCTAAATACCTTAGAGAACTTATCTCTCATTATGAACCTCCATGTCCTCTTAGATCCCTAGGTGCTGGCTATTCACAAGTTCCAAGAATCCTGAACATTACAGCAAGGGGGAAGATTTTTTCATACATAGCCCGCAGTTCTGGAATAATCTTCCAGTTAATGTACAGGACTCAGTGTTTTAGGTCCCAGTCTAGCCAGACTGTTATAGTGAGGTGTGCCAGAGTCCTATTCATAGTCCTGCTCTGCCTCCTTATGTTCAGTCTATACATCTACACCAACAAAAATTAACTGTGTCTTTATCTTTTATCATTCATCCTAGAGGGGAAACTGCCACACACGTGTTCTGCCTGACTGACCCTCATCACGACCCACCTGCACACTAGGGACTGCTGTGCTTCCTACCATCACAGAGGCTTCCAGCCATCCCATACAATAGACTACATCATCTACTATACTAGGACCTGCCCCATTCCCTTCTGCGCCATTGAACAGATTTTTCAACCAGAAGAGTATTCTTTCTTCCTCTGGCCCATCCATTTTTGGACTGGTTTGGCCACCATGGACCATTCCCACATGTTCATCCACTACCTACACCCCTAGCCATAAAACTTATTAACTATAATTAATGTACTTTCATAAACTGGGACTGTTTCTTTTTTCATCTTTTTATTCATTATTTGACTGGTCTACTTTATTTCCATCTGGTGCCGACCAAATGAGAACGGGTTCCCCTACTGAGTCTTGGTTCCTCCCAAGGTTTCTTCCTTCAGTTCAGGGAGTTTTTTCTTGCTTCCACTGCCTTTGGCTTGCTCATTAGGGCTCCAGAGCCAGACTTTGTAAAGCTACTTTGTGACAAAGCCCATTTTAAAAAGCTTTATATAAATAAAACTGAATTTAATTCAATAGAGTTTCTCAATAAGTCAATAATTTTTCAAATTATGGGGTGGAGGTTAACAGATATAAGGAATAAAGAACCTAATTATAATAATAAAGGACACTGGGACTGGAGGGGTCCTACTAATCCTTTAACAAAACAGTACCAACTTGCTTAAAACTGAAATATGGATATCTGCACATAGGTGTGTTCTTAAATATTACACAAGATGTGCCAAATGATTCTGAAATGTTGCTTTAGGAATGTGCCAGTCATTTATTACCTGTGATTGATTCAGACTTCTACTGAACCACTAACTTGCAGATCCCAAAGAACAGTGGTTCTCAAACCAGTCCTGAGATGGTCCACCTTCTTGCTTGATCTCAACACATAGTGACAGCGAAATAATGTGGACTACCTGGGGATCAGTTTCAGAGTTTTTTGTTTTACACAGAAAATATGTATTTTTCAAATGAGAATTCAGGGCTTTTCTTTCACTTTTGGAAATAAGGATAAGAGACACACAATTAATGCAAAAGATATAAATACACCAAATGATACCAGTATAATGAACTCAATGATTAAGGGAAAAGGGTTTGGGGAAAAGTTATTAAACCTACTAATTTTCTTAATTAAAGATAAAATCACAGAAGAAATAACTGCAGAAATGGCCTAGCATACATGAATTGATAATTTGTCTGACTTTCCTCCTTTATTTCTTCTTCATGTTGGCTGGTGCAGAGGACCAAGAGCCTGCGGCAGCAAGGGGTTTGTAATAACATTTGGTGTCTGGAGAGAGCACTGCCTAGCAGCACAGCGCAGGAAGAAATGACCTCAACAGAGCGCTTTCAGGCTCCTCCGTCACCAAGGAAACATGGACAATTTAATTTGCAAACAGACAGGAAAAGCTCTGATAACTTCCTCTCAGTGCCTGAGCCCATCCTGTAGGATGTTCAAAAGTTTTATTATGCTAAAAAAGAAAAAAAGTATCTACAGTTCCATTACAACTTGACAGAAATGTGCTTGACCTATAAAGATCTCCGTGTCCTACATCTGTGTGTTGACCTTGTTACAGATACCTCTGTAGTTATCAGAGTAAATATTGAGTTATACAATACAAAAATGTCTAGACACAGTTTAGTTATACACTATTCATCATATTATTTAAGAATTTCAAGGCAGAGTTAGTGTAAAGTTAAAAAAATGAATTTTCATATGCTATAAGTTTTAGGTGCATTTCATGCATTATAATTCACTTTTTACTTCTAAATTTGCATCAAACATGATTTAGCTGGTGAAAACACTGCCAGATTTCAAAATGCACACAGAGAATCAATTATGAATGATGGACAGAGGTGTCTAGCTAGCTGTGCATTAGAAAAGATAAATGTTTAAGGGCTGTACTCAGGCTATAAAGAATGTCTGCCAGCCCACAGCAGCACTTCTATGTCTCTGACTGGGACAGCAAGCTGGCGGAGAAACATTTATCCTCACTGTGTTGACTTCTCATTATATTAATACACTTCCCATAAGCAACCTCTCTCAGATTACACAGCACAGCACATCAAGAGCAGGGGAAAAGTTGCCTACACAATTTGTGTAGTTGGCCATGGTGTGGCTCTATAAATCTTAGAAAGTATATCTTGTCAGGAATGTGGGGTCCAAGTAGGAAGCTAATGCTGTAAAATGGGACAAAAGATTGATAATGAGCATTTTCTTATCTACTAGGCATGAGATATATAATTTAGTGCTTATTTCTGTACAAATATCTTGCTATTTTTACAACTTAAATATAAATCTCAATGTCAACAAACATCAATATTTATGCCTTCTTTCTGGAAATGACATTAAAAATGCTTTATTTTTCTAACAAGCTATGCAGAGATTTCACACATCAACTACAGAAAACATGTGAATTTGTTGCATCTGAATATAACATGTTGTAGGAAAATCAATCAATCAATCAACTCTTCATTTTATGGCCAGTGCTAAATTTATGACATTCACAAAGTATTGAGATAGAATTTAACAGCAAAATAACCATTGTTTCACTTATTAAATAATACATTAATAATATTTTTATACCCACTGTATATATTCATTTTATCTGACAATGTTGGCACATTAGATTGCAGCTACTTTAACGATTCTGCATAATGTCAAAAATACATAAATTAATGTAAAATGCATAAAAACCACGATTATTTGATACAGTGCTCAGGCCTATGTTAGATAAACATAGCATACAGTCCAACAAATTCATATTAAAAATGAATTTTATATAAAGCATGATTTTAAGTAAGAAGAAACTTCTCCATTAAATCTGTTGTGTATTTTTTATTCCATGGTATGCAGTTTTATGTCTTAGCTTTAGAATTGTGGCTGGCAGATTTTCTACATTTACCTTCAACTAAGATTTCATAAAACATGAATAAAAGGCAGAGCAACAACTTTTAACTACAGAAGTACAGCTGCATCTTTCAGTGTGTTTTTTTGTTTAAAAGTACAGATGCCTGTTGAGTAACTCTCAGCACATTGTTTTTTCTCTTTCATTGTCTGGAGCAATGGAGGCAATAAATGAGCTGCTGAACTGCTTCGTGTTCAGGAGAATCAAGTCTTCAAAGAAACTTATAAGCCGGTTACCTTCG
Source organism: Lepidarchus adonis (assembly GCA_037576955.1). Classification (NCBI taxonomy): domain Eukaryota; kingdom Metazoa; phylum Chordata; class Actinopteri; order Characiformes; family Lepidarchidae; genus Lepidarchus; species Lepidarchus adonis. The sequence continues at coordinate 4,280 of JBBIGC010040609.1, forward strand.
ATGTACGGGGCTGCAGGCATTCCAGATAGAAACATAAGCTTGGAAAGAGAGCTGTTGCTTTCAATATAACATCTCTCGATTTGCTCTATCCCTATGTCTTTGACCCATGAGCCATTAGCACTGCACACACACTAGTCTCAAAAAGAACTTGAAGAGGATTCAGAGGGAACTGTGGCAAACGTTCTGAGAAGATCTTCAGGTAACAAAGTTAGGCTTGATTTTTTTGCCACGTTTCTCATCTCTGGTGTCTAAGAGCTGGTACATGAGGGATAATAGGAAACTTAATACTATAGGCTTTACACCTCAAACTGGAAAGATAAGCTCTTAAAGGTGAAGGAATGATATGTGACCGTTTCAACCTTCTGTCCATTTACTTGGTTAGGACTGATGAACAATTGGTGCATCCAATGCAGCTGCTGAGAGGACTTATAACTCTAGCCCCACTCTCACCCCATCATGGCAGAGGGTGAAAAAGAGTTTCTTTCAGAAAGATGACAAAGCTGGTGAGAATCGGGCATGAGTGGGTGCGCGGAAAGTTCTGGATTAGTTCCCATGCTGTAATACTGAATCCTTGCACTTCAATTGCACAGCCCATGGCATTGTTCTCACAGTAGCAGAGGAGAGAGAAAGCACAGGAAATGAGATATAGAAAATGCTTGCCATTTGATGCAGCACAAATTAACTCTTCATAACTGTGTAAATAAGAGCTAAAGAATATACGCAAGCCGGCATTCTGCTTGAAGTGGAAGGATTAAAAGTTACCAAAATGAGACTCTGAAAGCTGTAAATGCCTTGACACTTCAATTACTGAGTGTGTGGCCAGACAACAGGAGTTGAGGGAGACGTAACAAAGTTAATTATGAACCGAATCATTTTCTCCACTTTAAAAGAGGAAAGGAAAAAGAAGAACAGGAGAAAAAACTAAAGTGTTGGGACGGGGAGGCTGTGTGTGCCGCAGGCAGAGCCATCTGCATGTGGTTGTGTGAGGTAATGAGCTCCACACCTGTGAGGACCTGCTGGGAAATGAGGGTCCTCACAGCCACCTGAGAAGCCCACCAGGTGCTCAGCCCAGCCAATTAAGCTATTACACAAACAGGGGCCAAACAACAAGAGGAGATTAGCACTGAGAAACAGTAGCTCCAGCCTCTTTAAAGTGTCCCCTTTTACTTCGTCTTTTGCTGATTAGACTAATTAAGAATGTGGGGGTAAATTATACTGACAAAAATAGACTAAGTATGCATTGCTTTGTTAATTTCACTTCAAATGAAGCGATGAAGCATATTTTTTGTCTTCTTCTTCTTCTTTGAATGTTTCAACATTCCACAAATACACTGAAGACCAAACAGGACAAATATGAAAGTCTGTGTTTATATGTAGGACACACCCTGAAATGTGGTTCACTGCAAAAAGAGGATAGTATAATAACCGAATTTAAACAAATTGTGCTGGATTGATTGTAAACTCTGTAGTGATGAACTCAAAGTGCCAAAATCTTTGCCGGTTAAACCCATAAGGGCCAACACAAATTTATCACTCAGAGCAAAAAGCAAATCCCAGTCATTTATCTTTCTATGCCTGCCTAGTGATAGCAGCACTGTTTCAAATGCACAACTTTCCCCCATCAGACTCAGCTTTTTTCCTCCTCCTGAAGCACACTTTGATTAATATGGAATAGAGCACACAGCAGAAGTCATGATTTAAAAGGAATTCACACTCTAAAATATTTGTTGGAGAGGAGAGAGGAGATAAGGTTTGACGAGACTCATGAGTAATTGCACTTAGGAAAGGCGAAGGAACTTGGGGTCATTTTCATCACAAATTAATTTCTATTCAGCATGCACTGTGGTTTTATGTCCAAACATTTCAAACTTGTAGGCAGAACAGGTCGAAAAACGACCAGGGTTTATGGAGAAATGAGACTTAGGTCCCTAAGGACATAAACTCGAAGCAGACACATAACTTTTTGGCAGCTGCGCTATCTGTGTGGGATGGAGTACTGATGTGTGCACTATTTGTTGTTGCTTCCTTGACCTAAAAAGACTAATTTCATCTGATGGTGGACCACCCAAACTCCACTTTAGATGCATTGAAACTTTGCTGAGAGCAGACTGCTTTTACCAAGATGAGCAAGAATGAACAAAGTCAAAGTACACGTGCAACAAAGTGTGCTGTCCGTAGGTAGGGAGGGCTATTAAAAACAGCAGTGCATTACGCTGCTGCCTTCTCCATGCTTGTTTCAAACACATAAAGCCAGAGCACTGTAAAGGTTACATTAACATAGTGTATTCAGAGCAGAGGGCACAGACTCTCATTTTCCTGTGTGTTGTGATCCGTGATAATTAACTCGATTTATAATAATTGTGAATAACCTTGGCAAGCTAGCAAAATAGGGGGAGGTGAACGAGGAGGAGAAAGACGCCCACCAAGTTGCAAAGAGAACCAAACATCATGTCACACCGCAGGGTGCCATCTCCCGCCAAGGCTTGGCCTTCTGTGAGCGGGCAAAGGCACTGCTTATTTCCCCCAACCTCCCCCTCCATGGGACGTTCCCAAGTTTAGCCATTTCCAAACACCCAGAGGGTGATCCTGGCCTCTGCTGCCCCTCGGTGCACACTGCCCTTTCATTGAAAAGATGTGCTGACGCCATACTATTCAGTCAACAGAACTAAACTTTACAATGCATTCTTCACACAAGGGAGGCAGCGTGTTCCTCAAGGAGCAATAAAGTGGATTCAATTCCCATGATTAAAGTGCTAACAGAGGAGTAAATAAAGGTGTGCACAGGGCCCTACAAACTGATAGCCTTAACAAGTGACCTTGAGAAACGGAACTTTTTGCACAATCCAACAAGAAAACAAAAGCAAAGTTTGTTTGTCGACACCTCTATGCTGGTTGCTATAGCTTTGGTTTGTCATATGTGCAGATGGGTGGAGTGGTGAAAATCTATTAATTGCTTTCCAGCAGAGAACACCACTGTTGTGGTTAGATGTAGATGATATCTCCAGTGAGACCACACCAAAGCCTATTAGTGTGAGTGCCTGTGGTACATGCACATAATGCCTATAATGTACCCACTGATCAAAGAGCTGTCCTGCTGGGGCTTCCCTCAGCATAGGGTCATCTGAAAGAGAACGTCAACTTGCCACCCATGTGATGACCACTTTATATGCACCGCTCATTGATTCACATTAAGAGCCATCTCTCAGACAGTGCACTGGTAAATAATTGAGAGGGTCTGCTGTCACAGAGTGTCCCTGTGTGCTGTTGGGACCAAATTAAATTTGAAGATCCCATCCCATCCACAAGGGGAAGGTGACACAACTTTGTGGGGAGAAGCACTAGGAATCTTGAGCCTAATTATGTTTGAATGAGATGGGCCAACTACTGCTCACACAAAATGGGACAGAAGTAAGAAGAACATAAAATTATTAAAAGTAGTAAATTAACTATGATTAAACCTGATTTTTTAAAAGTGGGCCAGTGATTTATAGAGAGGCACTTTAGAGGAAGGACATGAAAGAGATGGTGTCTGGTTTGGTGGTGGTGGTACTGTGTGTGTGTGTGGGGGGGGTAAAAACTGTCTGAAGTGTAAAAACTGGACTTCCCCTAATGGATAGAGTCTAATAGATAGAGCCGTGAGCGATGACAGAGCTGGGCTCAAAGTGACTAGAGGCTATGCTAATTTAGGCAGCTATGCTATGAGCTGAGCTTGTTTAACTAGGTCTGGGGATCCACATGGGCCATACGTTAAAAGACCCATTGACACATTTCCAATTAGCATTCTACCAGATCCTCCAAGAATGCCAAGTTCAGGGAGATCAGAATGAAGCAAATGAGGCACAGCTAAAGAACTTTTTCAGACACAGTTGTTGGCACTGGAGGGAGCTGATGTTTCAGGAGGTTTTTTGTAGCTATAGAGGGGACTGCAAAGATGAAGGTAGTCACACACACAGAGAGAACACAGTCACAGCTCCTTCTAGTGAATGACAGAAGGTACTGACCTGACAGGATTGCTGGTCAGGGACACACGTAGAGACTCCAGACAGTTGAGTAGCTTCTCCTCACTAATGCCAGAGCGTAGCTCATGCACATATTCCTGCGACGACAGCGTACACTCATGTTTGCTGTTTCTCAGCCCACCCTGCAGTAGGAAGACACATTAGAGACATTAGCGTCATTAGAGTGCTTGTGCGTAAGTTTGGAGAACTGCAGAGACTAACTAATGTAGACATATTCAGTGATGAGGTAATGTGCACTTTGGAGTACAGACAACAGTTATGAACAAATTCTAAAAAGAAATATGACCAGAAAAAATAATAACAATGTTCTTGAATTTAATAAGGGAGCACCTCTTGCCATAAAAAAAATTAGCAAACCCTGACCTGATATTTTTATGTATTAATGTATTATATTGGGTAACTTTTTATTATTATTATTATTGTTTATAATTTCCAATTTTTCCCATTTGTCTTACAGTTTCATTTCCATCACCAAACACTTTAGCCACACAGTTTCCTTGTTTGCCTCCTTGTTTTAATGATCATACTTCAGTATATGTGTATGACCAATGAAGGAGGGAATAAAGAAGGAATTAAGAAATAAATAATTAAATTTATTTTACACAGAATTATTTCTTTTATAAACTGTAGTCATGTATAACACAGGTGACAATGTAGGAAGCAAACAAAGTTCAAGTTCATTTATGCCAGGGAATTGTATTAATAAGTGATACAGCCAAGACAGCTGATTTGTTGACAGAGCAGCACCCCTGAGCTCCCAGCAGTACGCCTGTCTCTAGCAGGTGAGAATGATTACCCATACTCTCCTGCTACAGGCTCTCTTACTTCTCCAATCAGCACATATTCCACATGCAGCCCTGACAGCTACACAGTTAGACAAGGCAGCAAGAGCGGCATGACTTCAATTCTAGAATTTTTCCATTGTGAGAGAATTAAGAAATAATGATAAAAAAAAATATTAAAAAATAAAAATAAAATAAACATTAATAACCATGAAATATAATGTTCCTTTACAGATTTGGTTTTACATTTTATTTATGGGTGTTATTTGAATTTGCAATCAGGAGCCATAATTAAACTTTGTCTCACACACTCTGCTGAGCTACTTGCTTGGTCTCTCACAGTAGCTGCACTACCAAATCTATTTCCAAAGTCCTGCAAATACTTCCCCCCAACTCCAGCAGACAGGTTAATGCTAAATGGATCTGTGTGGGGAAGCTCCAGAGAGAGGATTTACAATATGATGCACACTCAAATCTATACAAAGGCCCAAACTGCCAGAAGAGATATAGACTTTCAGTCTGCCAAACCTCATACATACTCTGAGCTACAAGCCTACACACATGGTAGAATTCTGCGTATTTTGTATTCAACTCCATGCTGCAAGGCCACAAAATGAAATTCCTCTGATATATATATATAAAAACACAACAAAAAAACATCCAGTTATGCCTTTGTAATACAGAAGCAACATGGAAACAATGCTGTCAACTCATCTCTTCTCATTTGATAAGCAGGCATACAAGGGTTTAGGCATGTCTTTCCCAGCCTGCTCAAATGCATTTTGATTACCCGCCAAGATGTCAGAATTAAATGACTACAGCATCTCATCTCATGCACGGAGTCAACACAGGATGGGACAGAACATTTGCTGTCAATCTCATCTGCCTCATTCTGCCATCAAATCTCACTAACTTTTTTTTAAACAACGCCAATATAATATTGCATCAATTTCCTATGGACAAAATTATATCTCAGACTTTACTGTCAGAAAACATCTATAACACATAAGGCAGTATTAGCAAGCCATCTGCATCTGGAGAAAGAACTAGTAACTATTTGTCATTGTGAGCACACTCAATCATACACCGTGCACCACAACAAAAATGTGACCACTGCATTTAACCCATAACACATGCACACATGGAGCAATCTGCCAATCTGCCTCTGTAGATTGACCATTGTTATTTCCATCAAGCGATTAACGTGTCAGTTTAATTTTTTGAGCAATTCATTAAGGCTAATGCATTGTTTACTTGAGGGTAATGAGTGAAAACATACAAAGCAAACTGATAATATCTTCAGCTGTTTAAACAGTGTTTAAATGAATGTGCAAAGCAATATTCTTATGATTCTTAGTTTAAATAGGAAATGTTTGTATGTGTACACATACAATCAAAAACTAATACAATGACTTACATAAGTATCTAATTTAAGGCAGAAGTCAGGAAAAATTCCCAAATGCTGCTAACCTACATCTAAATGCTCTCTACGAGAATGTTAAAGACTTACTTAGGTCATTTATTCGTTTCAGTCACTCCCTTAAACCCCTCTCTAAAAGGCATTTTTCCTTGCACACTTGACAGAAGTGATATATGTGGTGAGACCTTGATTGTCCATTTTCCTCTTATGTAGAGTCTTATGTTTCCTCTTCCACTCTGCTTTAGTTCCTCTTGATTAGGTTTCAACGGAAAATTATTAATTTAATCTCTGACTCACTGATTCACTCACACACACTCATTCATTCATTCACTCACTCAACAGGGGTGGCTTCCAAGGCAATCTGAGAGATGCTGGCATGATTGGCCTGCTGTTACCCATCTCTTTGTTCATCACTGTCGTTTCTTGCAGCCTGTGGCTCTTTCTGAACCAGTTTGCTAAAATAAACTTAAATAACATATTTCTTTCCCTTTTTTGAAACACACAGTTCTGTCTACTGTTTTGTACCAGTAGCAAGGAACATTGTTTTCACAAATGAACCATTTATTCATATGCAATAATCTGAAGTTTTAAGTGACAAAAAACCAACAACAGCCAGGCGATAGAGAGGCAAGACCGTTATTTCTATCTGTTCAGAGCTCTAATTTAAGAAGACAATATCAAGTTGAATTACCCTGTGCTTTCCTACCATTCTGGATTGCTATCTAGTTAGCATGCTCTCGGTTGCATTTATTTCCAAGAATAAAAGATGGTGTTCCTGTTATTATTACAAATTATAAAACAGTGCTGTCAAAAAGCCAAGCCAGACACTAAATATTTTATACGGCAGCGTAAATAATGAATAGTGCAGGTAATATTGCTCACTCATTTCATCCCTCCCACCCCTCACCAATTTCCCATAAGAAAGAGCCCTCACACCACTCAAAAGATGGAGGTTCTGTGGTTTCACTGACTCCGTGGTGGTTCTGGTTTCACTGACCTTTACTTCTGGAAACCAAAGACAGCCCATAATATGCTGCTTAATGACCCTAGTCCATTCTATTGTATGGAATGATATCAACATTATGCCAGTCCGCACTAATCATGTGGACAGCCAGACAGACTAGATTCTTGTAATTGGGTTTCTGCCCTTAGTTGTGCAAGTACAAATGCACCTGAAAGCAAATGAGAGCAAGGAAAGAATAGAGAAAGAAAGAGAGAGGGGGAGAGAGAGAGAGAGAGAGAGAGAGAGAGAGAGAGAGAGAGAGAGAGAGAGAGAGAGACAGAGAGAGAGAGAGAG
>JBBIGC010040619.1:0-11797 GCA_037576955.1 Lepidarchus adonis
GTGCTATTCCACCACTCACTCTTGATTTCCTTTTTCTGCTGTTTGTTTGTCTCTGTTTTGTGTCTTAACTGTTTCAACTTATTTTTGGTTTTGATTTTTATTTTGCCATGTAAAGCGACCTTGAGTTTGTGAAAGGCGCTATATAAATTGAAGAAGGTTCACATTTACAGAGTGAAGTGCAGCCTGGTAGAATGGAACAAAGTGTGTGTATGTCCGCCAGTTTTAATACGTTATCAACGTAAGCACAGCCAGAGTTTCCAGGATACAGAAGAAAAACAAGCTGGAACTAGCTCTGCAGCCTTGAACAGAGTTAAGAACAACAGTTAATCACGTAAGCATTGAAAAGGCCTTTGTCTTGAGTGACCAAATAGCTTGTACCTTCAGAAAAACATATTACAGAGTAAGAACAGAATGAAAAAGCATACATTTCCTTTACAATACAAAAGCTGCAAGGGCTGTCATCATTATTCAGTTAACTCAATGATTAAAAAATGATGATCACTGAAAGTCTCTGCATGGTTTAACATTGCTTTGTTGAGGTAATTTTTATAGTTCCACCTTTTTAAAACCTTGATTGTTCAATTCTTAACAATTAAATACAATTAAAAAGGCTGTAACCGCTTTTTGAAATATCAAAACCTCCATTTACCCTGAGTACAATTCAAATCAATCACCATTTCTCTTCAATAATCAAACCAATCAATGGAATCCATTGCACGTGGCTGATCTCATGGAAGGTTGCTGAGGTGAACTAGCGCTTAAGTGGATGTCTGTGATTGTGCAAACTAATACCGCCTTCAGAGAATGTATGACTGATTCATGGATGAGCAGCTTGCAGATTAGAGCAGGCGAGGGAGGGATTGAAAAAAAAATCCTAATCCATACACCAATGTCCGGCTGGACAGGCCCGATCAGTGTAGGAGGGAGGGACTGTGTGGGCTGCCCATTTTTTCGACAAACAGATGATTATCCATCAGCCTCCCTGGCTTCCTTTCCCAAGAGGAACCGAGTAGCTTTATTCCCCTGCGGTCACACTCTTCAGGCAGAGTGATAACGACGAGAGGGTAAAATGGGCTGAAAAAGGGCATTCAAATGGAAGCATGATTGCTTAAGGGTAACCCACTGTAAATAGGAGAAAATGCATTATGGAGTCCTGTTAGAATGAATGCGTTATCAGCAGACACTTCTGGCTGCATCTTTTCATAATGACTGTGATGAAATATTCATTTAAAACTCATAAGTACAGTGGACATCGTGTGCCATTAAGTAAGACAACATCATATGTTTTAGTGCAGTGGAATAAAGAGCATTATGTCCATGAAGGTTCAAATTGATGTGATATCATAGTCATTTGCAAAGTTTTCGTTGCTGTGAACATTTTCTGTAGAAGGTATGGCCCAATTTAACATCCCCCAATCCCAATCTTTTGGATCATGTTTCCACACAGGACTCTTAAAGGCTACCTCACACTGGACACATCAAATACACAGCTTTTAATGAAGGTGCAGATGCAGATGATTTGCTTTTAATGAATGTGCAATGTCCAATGTCTCAGGGCACCACTAGGCATCTCATTATTACTGTATGACATAATATCCAAAACCATACCACAGTATCCCAAAGGTTGTACAGTGATAGATAGATAGATGACTGACATGCCCCAAACACACCTACTGACACGCCCCAAACACACCCACTGACATGCACCAAACACACCCACTGACATGCCCCAACACACCCACTGACACGCCCCAAAGACACCCACTGACATGCACCAAACACACCCACTGACATGCCCCAACACAACCACTGACACGCCCCAAACACAACCACTGACACGCCCCAAACACACCCACCGACACGCCCCAAACACACCCACTGACATGCCCCAACACACCCACTGACACGCCCCAAACACACCCACCGACACGCCCCAAACACATCCACTGACATGCCTTAAGCACACCCACTGACATGCACCAAACACACCCACCGACACGCCCCAAACACACCCACCGACACGCCCCAAACACATCCACTGACATGTCTCAAACACACCCACTGACATGCACCAAACACACCCACCGACACGCACCAAACACACCCACTGACATGCCCCAACACACCCACTGACATGTCCCAAACACACCCACCGACACGCCCCAAACACACCCACTGACATGCCCCAAACACACACACTGACCACATCTCCTTAAAAAGTTTTGCAAAGTTTTCGTTGCTGTGAACATTTTCTGTAGAAGGTATGGCCCAATTTAACATCCCCCAATCCCAATCTTTTGGATCATGTTTCCACACAGGACTCTTAAAGGCTACCTCACACTGGACACATCAAATACACAGCTTTTAATGAAGGTGCAGATGCAGATGATTTGCTTTTAATGAATGTGCAATGTCCAATGTCTCAGGGCACCACTAGGCATCTCATTATTACTGTATGACATAATATCCAAAACCATACCACAGTATCCCAAAGGTTGTACAGTGATAGATAGATAGATGACTGACATGCCCCAAACACACCTACTGACACGCCCCAAACACACCCACTGACATGCACCAAACACACCCACTGACATGCCCCAACACACCCACTGACACGCCCCAAAGACACCCACTGACATGCACCAAACACACCCACTGACATGCCCCAACACAACCACTGACACGCCCCAAACACAACCACTGACACGCCCCAAACACACCCACCGACACGCCCCAAACACACCCACTGACATGCCCCAACACACCCACTGACACGCCCCAAACACACCCACCGACACGCCCCAAACACATCCACTGACATGCCTTAAGCACACCCACTGACATGCACCAAACACACCCACCGACACGCCCCAAACACACCCACCGACACGCCCCAAACACATCCACTGACATGTCTCAAACACACCCACTGACATGCACCAAACACACCCACCGACACGCACCAAACACACCCACTGACATGCCCCAACACACCCACTGACATGTCCCAAACACACCCACCGACACGCCCCAAACACACCCACTGACATGCCCCAAACACACACACTGACCACATCTCCTTAAAAAGCCACACCAAAAATCTTCAGGTAGGCTCAGACGTTTAAATCCATCGGGAAGTCTCAACACTTTTTCTCTCTCTCTCACTCTCTCTCAGACTTTTCACACTTTTCTTTTGGGATCCCATTTCAACAGGAGAAAATTATTCCTTCCACAAAACTTTAACTGTAAACTGTAATTATCTTTCTGTCTAATAAAATCTTTTACATCAGTTGGCGATTCTGACCTGAAAAGATTCGACACAATCACTGAAATTACAACCTTCAGTGTAAAGTGTGGTTCAGATAAAAGAACTGTTTTAATTTGTCTGTGGTTCAGTAAAACATAGCAGCTGTCTTTTAAATTGATCAGTTTAGAACGTTTTTGTAGATATTTATTTGTGAATTTTTGAAAGTCTTATCAACTTCCATAAGAATTAATGTGTGTTTTTCTATTAATAGAATAGATCTGTTAAGAGTTTTATTTTAATAAGTTTATGGAATTAATGTAAAAAGCTTGAGTTTGGTGTTCCTTCCTGCCACAGCTTGGTGTTCTTCCAATGGGATATAGCTGTGCTATGTATACTATATGCATGACACTTCTTGTCTGGTAACCTTTAGAGAGAAACTAATTTGTATGTTTATATTTAAATATTCAAATCAACTATTACATTTTAAGACCTTTTTGTACAAAAAGCCAATAATAAATATAGATTTAATTGATGACATTTGAGCATCAACTGCTAAAACTGAAATTCCTGAATGAAATATAATGTATTTTACTTTCTTCCACCTTGCCTTTTTTTTAGAAACATCTATAAAACTTGATGATCACTTAGCGCTCAGCAAACTAAAATAAGATCTTAATGTGAATGTTGGGAGTTATTCTAGGCCAGACACAGAACAGCATTTAGATGGACAACAACAAAGCAAATAGAGCAATGCCGCCAGACTCTACATATTTGCTTTGATGTTTATTATATAACACCATGCTTCAGACTAACCCCATGAATATACATGCTCACGTTTCTCTCTGATAGGCAATAAATAATTTATAGACTAGTGCATGTCCACATGACTTTGATCAGCTCCTCTACAAGTTGAGTGATGTTGGGTTATAATCCATTCTATTCAACACCGGCAAGAACAAATGCAGGAAGATTGACCGTAATTATGAGTCAACTGCACATGCTATGCAAATGAGTAATTGCTCGAAAACTTCCTTCACCGTGCTTGCAGGTTGTTGAGCTGATTAAAATGTTTTTTTTAAGGTTTTAAATTGTAAATTTGGAATGCTGCACTTCATTTTGGATATTGAGAAGAAAAACAAAGGTCATTGGCCTAGTTACTGTGTGGTACAATGAACTATTATCCTGAAGTTAACCAGCCTGAGAGCTTAGGTACTTCTCAAAAGCTTGATGGATTAAGCAACTGATTGGGGTGTAGGGTAATTTGTCATGAGCCTATGTGATGTTCTACATTCAGATATCTTCAGATATCAGTGATTTTTTAAGCCACACCATTATCTGTGAAACCATTTTGCTTGCATAAGCTTTCTGCTGTATTTGCATTTGTTCTTGAAGACAGAACATTCCTCCTTGAGTCTGTAAACAAACATATATGAATTTACTGATTTATTTTGTAAGTTAACTGTTCATTTGGCTCTGTTGTTGCGAAACAGCATGGATGTAATACATGACTTTAGAGATTTAAAGAAGCACCCTTGTCTTCTCCCAGTTAAAACTTGAGATAAAAACTTAATGTAGTTTAGGGGTGAGAGAAAAAAATGTTACATTATAATATAATCATATTTTGCCTTTATAGTGCTTTTGATCATATGTAAGTATATTGTGATGATTTTCCGGCTTGGATAATTGTCGAGAGAAAAGATGGAGACTGACACTATGGCTTAATGCTCAAATTGGGCAACGGCCCATCGCTTTATTAAAGCTCTTAAAAGAACTTGCAAAGCAAGTGTGCCCCCAACTGGCGTAGCACACAAAGAGCATTCAGACTCAGAAGCAAACTGAACTGAAATAGCCAAACCACCGCCAAGCCACCGGTTTGGCCCATTTACCAACACCACTCAAAATAACCCAAAATAACCCATACACATGTACACACAGACAATAAACACAAAAAACAGTCTAATACACCACACACATTACCCAGGGGGCCATGCGGTTGCTAAAAGCTACGCTAAAATGTACTCACCATCCTGTTTCTGACAAAAACAAAATCTTCTCTGTCCTATTGCAGCATAAACTTCTAATGAAATTAGACCTGGTGGACATGAAGACATGACCCTGGAATGGGTTGTGGGTCTAACTGTGTCTAGATTTTGCTGCTCAGTCTATACAGTTGTACCAGGCATCCTAATGAATACAATCTATGATGATCTTCTCCACGATTGTCACATTTCTGCAATGCAATATCACATTGTTCTGATGTGTTGTTACACACCTAGTCACACAGAAGTACAAGTACAGATATTTTGTAATGTTTTTAGGGTTGGAGGTAGTAATAAGCGGTAGTCTAATAAAAAGTTTACTTTAGCACAGCAAGGTAACTAATAAACATGTCGGAGATACTACAAAAACAACAGATACAATACTACATATACTATAGAATAATAAGTCACAAATAACCAAGAAGTACTGACTCTATTAAAATCTATTAAATAAGGGACATCTGGGCAATAGGAAGAGTAACAAATGAGGAACAGGACAATCACACGTGACTAAACAAAACTCTGGACTGAGGAATCGTGATATACTGTATCTTATGATTGAATTATAGAGTTGTACAAACTACTCATTACTGCTCCCACAGACAGAAACACAGCATTACAGTCTGGGCTGCAGGTTGACGTTCAACAGAGACAAAACGAACACATTTATAGCGTCATACTGAGGTCAAACAAGCACCACTACAAAACGCGTAGTTCGCTCAGAGCGCTTTCATTTATCCAAGATATGAACACCCATTTGAACAAAGCCTACTGCTGTTTTCACTCAAACCTATGTCTGTAATAACTTGTAATTTGGAGAGGGAAGTGAAATTGTAACCCATTTCCTGTTCTTTAAGACCCTGGAGAAGAGATGTACTAGGAGATGTGGATTGAACATAGTCCTGGGGAAAAATTATACAGAACATGTCTGAAATGTAAGTTAGCTAACTAATAAGTCTGGATAGCTGCCAAAAACTCACTAGATTTAGTGTTTTGTATCTAAATTAAATAATTACATTATATTGACAAAAGCAAAGCCATAAATGAAAAAAATGCTTTACTGTATTGTGCATTACTCACTGCACTCCTGAAATCAATCTAGTCTCTGTATTTAAAGTTGCCATGCCTTTAAGGCAAAGGAGAGTGGAAGATTTAAACTCCATGGAGACTGGTGATGGCCTGCGATCACAGCTAATAGTGAAAGCATTTAATGTCACATCTTTACATTGCTTTATGTACACTGAGCAGTCGTAACATTAAAACTTGCCTGGTATTGTGAAGGCCCAATTTCTTCTGCCAAAAACAGATCTGACTGTGGTGCACTGTGTGTTCTTACCTTTTTATCAGTGAGTATTTTTGCAACAGGAACTTTGGTACTGAACCAGATAGGCCATCTTTAGCTCCCCAACATGCATCAGTGAGCCTTGGGTCAATCTAACAGTTGTCCTTCCTTGGACCATGATTGGCAGATACTAACTACTGCAAATCTGGAACACTCCATATACAAGCTAGTTACACATTTTTTCCAAGTTCCAGGACATCATTTTCAAGAACTGACTTGCTGGCTAATGTTCCCCACCTCCTACCATTGTAATGCAAATAACTAGATAGTCAATGTTATATACTCTATAAAGTGAGGGAAAGTGACTATTGTCATGCATTTAAATGTCTCTGCATTTAACCCATCACACATGCACATGTGGAGCAGCGAGCAGCCACCAATGACGCCCGGGGGAGCAGGGATTTGAACCTGCAACTTTCTGAGCCCAGGGATGAAGTCTGAACCACTAGGCCTCCACTGACCCTGTGCTTTAAACATTAATGTTTTGGCTGATCAGTGTACAGCAAAGGGTTCGTTCTTTTAAAAGTTAGAAAGAACTGCCCATAGCTTATCTGGCACAGCTTTGGCATAAAGTGCTGCATTTGGAGTTATTGCAGTGATTATGCAGAGACTTGGTTGGATTGTTATCTGTGAAAATGTTTGCACCATAGATCAGAAGATGAGTGAGTGACTCGGAAATAACTGTAGATATACTGGCATTGTCTTCTGTTGGTTACTTGTTGTGAAATTGCATATCCACCAATGGGAGGCCATTTTTATTTAACTTAGAGCACCACTGTGGAATGCACCAGCCATGGATGGAGTGGACACATAGTGTTAGATAGTGTAACTGATTACATACTTTACCTGCTCATGGACTGAATCTTTAAAACAGGAATATGAAGTTCTTCTATATTAAAGCAATTAGAGAAAAGAGTTATTTGATATTACATTTACCTTCCATTTTAAAACACTCTGGATAAAAGCATTTATTACACATTTTAATGTTATTAGTGTAATAAATTATACAAAGAGTATTTTTTTTATTTTGGAGAAATAATTTTAAGCCAGTTTTATAAAAAATGCAATGTCACATCGAAAGCATTTCACTAATCTTTAAATACCATAATAAAAATGTATTATTTGTTTCACCAAGGGGTGCTCAAAGTCAGTCCTGGTTTAATCTACCATTATTAAAAGTGATTGCCACCAGTAGTCATTTCATCAAATATTTATAATAATAAAATTATGTTGAAGCTGTGCCAATGAAATGTATTGGATAAATAATGCAAATGGGGCAGAAATGTAACTATATGTAAATTTAACTAAGAAATTAGTGAAGCCACGGAAATATGTATACAAGTTGTTATATCCTTTTTGAATAGCAACGCAATTTTATTAGAACCATATTTCAAATGAAGACAAAAGATAAATAAATGACTTTAAAATAAAGGCACCTACAGAGTAACTTAATTGAGATATCTCTGCATCTGACAGACAACATCTTTCACACTGCGGTCCTCTCCACCACGCTGCAGTACACAGCTGAGGCCTAGACCACATCGAAAAAATCCCACACAGAGATTATTTCGGCCTGGACCAGAGCCAAACGACTCCTACCCGTCGGTGGTATAAGTGGAGATGCCTTTTTGAAATTTAAAGTTATTGAACAGCCGGTGGAGGACAGAAGTAGACATCTGTCATCAGTGGGAGCCAAAATCAGAAGCTAACGCTGCTTTTTCTGGGGTAATCCGAGGGCCACGGAGAAAAGATTAGAACAGCCATGCTGTTGAATGAGACGCCATCACAATGAAGGAGGTTGGAGACCTTTTTTGCTATTAGCTCCTGATTTCGGAGGAAGTATGAACAATGGCCTCTTTTGTTTTAAGTAGAAAACATGTCAGTAGCATTGCCAGCACCTTTGATTTTGATGGAGAAAAACTTCTGAAGACTTCATGTGGTTTATCTTAGGTTTCTGTGTAACTTTCACAGCTTTGTGGAAGGAACTTACAGAAGTTTTTGTGGATTTTGTGACCTTCAAAGATTTTTTTTGTTCCTCCATGAGTTGAACGAAAGTAATAGTTGCATAGTAACCATCTCTCCTCACAGCTGAAGCCTACTGTTCACCTTTCTTTGAGTGAAGAACGTGCATACAATAAAGTGAGCAATTGCATAAAGGGCCTTGACTCTAACTTTCCACTCGTCTTTTAAAAATGACTTTCATGCAGATGAAAGCGACATTTTCCACCGAGAGCTTTTTTGCATCTTTGTGCTTTCTGTGAAGTCAATGGTCTCAAATCACACAACAGAAAATAGCACAGAGGGCATGTTTAACACTTTCAGGCACAAGAGATACAAGAAGGAACATTTCACAGTAGGGGGTCGATCGCAGTGACATTTCCTTCTCTACTTGTTCTTCTTGAGGCTTGAGCTTTTTTTGAAAGCAGTAATAAAAGCTGTTTACCCCATCCCTTTTACGCTGTTTGCTGAAGGGAATGCATACTGGTAAGAAAATGAATACCAGTCATATAGAATCTCATGATTTTACTTTACTGTGGACTCAATTTATATCTGAATATTTTATTGCTCAAGTAAAACTGGCATATTCTATTGTAACTGGAGGCCAAAATAGCATAGTAATCATACATGAGTGCCACCACACTGTAATTTTATTGATCAGTCCCCTGCAGCACCATTCAGGATGGGAAACTTGTAGGTTTATCACATTGCCTCTTACATGTCTGGGCATAAAACAATGGTGAATTTGGCAAAACAGTCTTTGTGGTAGTTGCATGTGAGAAGCAACAAAAATAGACTGGCAACAAAGACATTCAGTTTTGCCTGTTGTGACATGCGGTGTTAGCACACACTGTGATGGTTTCTTTTCATCCTCTTTTGTTGCACTTTTTGGACCACACAGGTTGAACATGACATCTCTAAATGCTTAAGTTCATTTATCACACCTGTTATAGTGAGCTATATAATTATACTTTTAAAAAATATTGTGATGTAGGACTGGCTGGCATTTCACATGTGTATTTTATGGTGTTTTTGATTATTTTCAGCATATTAATTATTATCAGCATGTGCAACATGATGAGTAAACTGTAACATGGCTTATTTTAAACTCCAAAAATAGAAATGAGGACTTTAAGTTCTTTTTTGAAATTCATATGAAGGCAAGAAAAACAGCGACGACCAGAACATTTTGGAGAACAATTTTTTTCTGAGCACATGCCACAAAATAATATAACTGCAATGAAATTGATGGATAATGTATTGTGGACTTTATGGGAAAATAAGTACTGACATGTTGAACTCCCAGACATGACGCCTTTAATTTTTTATTAAACTTAATGTTGCTTTTGAAGCCCTAATTGTAACCTTTTGTTCAAAAGCAGAAACAGCAAATGTAGATATTAAGCAAATCAGAATGATCACTATTGGCAATACCAATTATTCTTATGCTCAAGCATCTCTGCCATTTTAGCTTCAGTTAAGTTTTTTTATAAACTTTTTTTTAAAGCCTTTACTGATGAAGTACTGTAGGTTATAAGTGTTGTGGTTTCACTAGAAGAGAATGCTTCCAAATACTAAAAGATAATTGACATGTCAGCAAAATCTGGGTCAGTGTTAGCATATTGCTGTCATCAGAATAGTAGTAAATACTATGATTCAAATTAATATATATTACACATGCATCACATATATTATTCTTACTATTTTCATTCACTCATAAGTGCAGCTCTACCTCTACTAGATCTTCTAATGCTTACATACACACTTACTGTAAAAAAGATCTAACTTGCACAATGGCCAAGTCATTAAATTCCTTCCAAGGATACCTAATATTATTACCCTTATTGAAAAGAGGTTAATATTGTCTGGTTATAATAATAATAAAAAACACACACGCACATACAGTATCGCATTCATACGACCTATGCGTTTTTCTTTGAGGTGGAAATGAATAAAGTTCATTTCTTATTGGCTGGCTTTGTTAAACAGAAAGATACTGTGTTGAAAAGAGGATGAATCCTGAGATAAACTCCATAGTGAATGCAGAACAGTTACAGAAGAAGCGGGAAAAGAACTGAATAGAGGAAACACAAAGGAGACTGATTAGATCACATACCTAGTGGTTGTTAAGATGGTAAAGGGTTATACGAAATAATATACAAGGCTAATTAAGGAAGGAGTGTTGAGTGCAACTCTAGCACTGCAGCTTTTCCTCTGCTTTTTTGGTTCTTCTAGAGCAAAATCCTTATAAAGGAGCAGCATGTTTCCGCTTACGTGACACCTGGATTGCATGGGCTTTTTAGTATTAAATTTCTTATTGAAATGATTTTTCTTGCAACAACCCTTGTTTCACTGCCATTTTGCAATGGGCAAGTGGAGAACAGCTGCCATTTCCCCCTCGTTTATGCCATATGAAGAGGGGCAATCAGTGCTTAAGATTTTCACTTGGGATGGTGCCTGCATTAGATGTCTCTGTGGATGGTGCAGGGTCTTTGGCTCTGGGAGGTGTGGTTGCTGCTGGTCGGCTGGCCACACTGGACTCCACTGGTATAAGTTGTAATGGATTTTGCCCCTGACCTTCCCTGTCTCTCTCTCTCTCTCTCACTCCACCAACGGACCTGTTGAGTGCCTGTCGAGTGCTGTCAGGTCTCATGCTAGTGTCTGTGGTTTCTGTCTGTGCTTAATGGCAGCAGCACAGGTGAGCTGGTGTTTCAGCCTTTCGTAGCTTTTCTCTCATGGCTGTCAGTGGTTTGTGGCAGTAGCACAGGTGGACTTGCATTTAAGCCTCGGGTTTCTCTCTTGTTCTCCCCAGGGCGTCAGGATGTAACACAGCAGAGGTTGAGTGGCCTTTTCATATCCTGCATTTAACAATGCCCAACGTTGAGTCCTGCCTTGCCGAACATTGCGTGTCTGTAAAAAATAAAAACACTGCATGCTAGCAGCTAAGCAAGTGTCCCACTGCTTACCTGCTGTGTTGTTATTTTTCAACCTCTTTTCCAGCATAGGGCTATTATCCCTGATTATTCTGTCACCTCCTATTCTGCCAATGGCTCAGTGATAACATCCCTGGCCCTCATACTTAAGGTTACAACTCAAGACTTAGTAGTTTTCCTCGCCCTTGCACTTAAGCCACCTGTTGAAAACTCAATTTTCTTCTTAGACAGATTT
>JBBIGC010040659.1:0-11795 GCA_037576955.1 Lepidarchus adonis
TTGCTGCTCCTCATGTATGTCTTGCCATTGCAGTCCTTGCTCCCAGCATGCAAACCCCTCACAGGACCATCACTGGAAAGCCCAGAAGCTTTCCAAATAGTTTGATATTCAAGGTTTTCGCTTCATATCAGTCAGATCAGAAGTAACTAGTAACTAGCTACTTGAGTAGTTTTTCGATCTGATACTTTTTTACTCTTACTCGAGTAATTATTGGGATTGTTACTTTTACTCTTACTTGAGTAAATATTTCCATAAGTGCTTTTACTTTTACTTGAGTACAGATTTTGGGTACTCTACCCACCTCTTGCTAGCGGTTAGCAAGGAGCTAACTGAGCCCCAAGTCAGCGTCATGGACAGATTGGCTCTCATGGTCGGCACGGTGGACCTCGCAGTAGGAGAGTGGAGACAGCTGCCCCAGCGAGCGTGAGGGATGTAGTGCACTGGGAGAGACTGTTAGCCTCTAAGGCTAAAGTGCTAACCAGCCAGGTGTGGGAGACGGACGAGTCGGTCACAGCTACCTCTGTCAGCCGGAGGAGCGGCGAGGCCCAGGCCTGGTGGATGTTCTCTGGTCCCTGTCTCCCTTTTCCCCCCTCCCTTGGTGGGGCCTTTGCCTATTCCCTGTGTCTCCTTCATAGTTGAATGGACAGGGGCCAGGGTCCCAGGCTTCTGTGCTTTGTGCTCATCCGAACAGGTGGTGGGATGGGGGGTTGCTGCCGGGTGTCTTGGTGCTTGAGTAGTTTGTCCACTGGGGTCTCATTGTTAGAGCAAGAGCAGCTGATGTAATATAACAAAAAGAACATCTTTCCTTGCTACGATATATTCTACGTTCACCCTTGTTACCCAAAATATCTTCATCAAAATGGAGAAAAGTGAACACAGAATGTAGAATTGCCTAAGAAAAAATGGACCACTTCTTATTTATTCACAGAGGTGAATAGGAAACCTGTGTGCTTGGTGTGTATGCAGCAGGTTTCAGTGAACAAGGGATATAATATTTGGCGACACTACGAGACTCCTCATGGTAAATATGGCAGTTTGCAAGAACAACTATACAGCCAGAAGATAAAGGAACTGTTAACAGGCTTGAGTAACCAGCTGTCTATTTTTACTTGTAGTCGTGAGGTCACAGTGATGCTGCAGTGACAGCTAACAACCTTATTGCTAATGTAGCAGATGGAACTGATCTAGTGAGGTGCAGAGGTGTGGTTATTCCATTTACCTACACAAGGGCATCATAAAAAAGATCTGGGAGGCCGTTAGAGCGTCCTCTGACTGGTTGGTAGGCACTTCCGGGTCGCTTGAGTCACTTCCCATTGGAACCATGTGGCATATTGATAGACACAGCTAGGCTAATGTGGGAGGTGCGTAGCAAAGCAACGGTATAGCGTTGTTGCGGCCGAGATAACATCCAAGTGAGCGTAAATAAAACTGCTGCGTTTGTGGTTTGGTATTGCTCTGCGCCGCTGGTGGTGTTAATAGCTGTTTATGCTATAGTGCTGCTGGGGGGTAGACTATGCATAATGTGGCCAGCGTGCGGTGTACGTTGATAATCAGATGCATGAGTTTTCACATTGCATTGGTTGTTAACGTTGCTATACACTGTGATTTAGGGGTAATGTCTCTTTTGTTACCATAGTGACCCTGTGGATTGAATCCGCAGTGGCATGAAGTGCATGGTGTGGGGATCATGTGGAGATGGCTCTGATTGGGCCATCGCTGGGGATACCATTAGCATTCAGCAGTTGGGAATTATTTGCCGGTTATGAACTATATACACGACTCATAGGACACACTGGTAACAGACTGGGGATGTATATGGTTGGTCGTTAAGCCTGTTTTGACCAGAGCTTCCCTATACAAACTTATTCTATTTTCTCTGTTTTGACACCTTGGCCACGTGGTGTGGCTGCTGCTACTCTTTCGTTTTTCTTTGTTCTGTTCTGTTTTTCTCTCTGTTCTTTGCTATCTCTATTATTATTGTCTGCTCATTTATTTAGTTTCTAGTTCTTGTATTATTGCTTTATTTTTCTGTTTTGTTTCCCTTTATTTGGTTTTATTTACTTTTTGTTATGCAATTACTGCTGCCCTATTGTGTTTTCCTGATTTAGGTTATTGTGTTTTGCTTTTATAATTTAATCATTTATTAGATCATGCTTTATTTTCATTTAATTGTGTGTGGATTTCCTCCGGGTTCTCCAGTCTCCCACTGTCCAAAGGCTTATAGTTTAGGTCAGAGGTGGATAGTAACAAAGTACATTTACTTGAGTAATGGCGTTTTACACAACCCACCACCCTGGTGCATTTGTAAAAAAATATATATATAACAACAACAAAAAAAACTCAAAAACAACTATACATATATTTTAAAACAAAAAGGAGATATAAAGTAAAGAAATTGTACAGTACAGGAAGTGTGGGGCAGATCGCATATCGTTAAAAAAGGGTGTTAGTCAATTATCCATCCTCACTGTGGTGTTTGGCAGTTGATTGACATATAGTGCAGCCAATCTGAGACCCCAGTCTGAGTCACTGCACATGCTCAGCCATTTGCATGAGCTACTTTGAAACTCCAGCTAATAAATCAAATAGTTGGCGGGTTTCAGTTTATTTCTCCTAAAGAAAAAATAAGTGAGGGCACTGGACCAAGTATGAAACCAAAATCTGACTGTTCATTAAAAAGTACAACACTGACTACCAACCAAAAAGCTAAGAAAGAAAAAGAGAAAGAGAAAGGTAAGGAACTATGTACGGACTATGCAATTCCATTCAGTTTAAGAGTTTGGGTGAGAGGCTCATCATTATGAGTGATCTTCCATACCTAACCGCCTCACAAAAATCACGCAACTGCCCTGGGGTTTTATAGAGCACTTTTTTCAAGAATTATGTAATAATTTTGCATAATAGCTGAGGTAATCCCTTCCTGTTCTGCCTAATATGGATAAACATCCTCCAGTGGTGTCAGTCAAGGTGTCAATACAGCTTACTGGCTCCTAAAAAAGGAAGCAATGACCTCATTTCCAGAAACCTTATTTGATCATTGCCATATTTCGAATTTACATCCTTACATGAGATAATTTCAACAAGTGTCAGTCAGGGCTTGCTTCCATGACTAAATATGGACTCCCTGTACTTGAAGAGTGTCAACACTAACTATGTTAAGGCTAAGAGTTTTTAAGCTTGTGCTAGCTTGTGCTAATATCAGTCAAATCTGTCCATCTAGCTGTATGCTAGCTTGTGCTAATGTCAGTCAAAATGGTGTTTAGACTAAAAGTCTCTTGAGATGTCCTTGATAAAGTTTATAAATGGTGCCTCGTCACTTCTTGGAGTGTCTGTCATTCAGTGTGAGTTTGGAAAATCATCAAGGGGTGAAACTGGTGGCGGCAGAGGGCGAAGAGCATTGTCACTTTATTTGGGGACTGAGGGCAGGCCCTGACACCCCCTTATGGCAATGTTTTGTACTGGCAAGCCATTTTTGGGGTGAGGGGAGGCCTTCCACAACAATGCATTTAATCATGGACATGCAGTCTTCAAACATTAACTGCAGACTAATCAATACTTAACTCCTACTCTGTTTAATGCACTGTTTTTACTTTTTATATTTAATTGATTATATATTATTGATTAGACATTCAGTATATACAGATTACAAAATCATTTTTAAAAATGTTCATCAAGATCACACTGTTCACCGGTGTATTCACCTGTGCGGTGTTATCCTTAGAGTCCTGTTTGCTGATGTTCTAGGGTTACTTTATTCTGAGATATGTTTTACACATCATGCATAAATTTACTGGAAATGGTTTTACATGATGGAAGATCATGTAAAAAATCTCTGAATATATGACACCAACTTACAAGTTTAAGTTTAAGAAAACACCTTCAGTTTTTTACACTAGTCAGGGTTAGGGTTAACCTCATACTTCATAGAAACAACCAGTCAAACTTCTAGCAGGACACTTCTGGGTTCCTCTGTGTGAGTCTTCTGTTTAGTCCATTAGCTCAGGGCATGAGCTTACAGTGTGAAGATAAATGATTCTATTATAGTGTGTATAATATTTTTTCAATTTAAATAGTTTAAATGGTTCTTTTCTCTAGACTAATCAATATTGTGTTTATCCAGTGTTGCTACTATGGGTAATTTTTAGAACTGCCACATAAATTCTTTACAATGTTACACAATATGGATGTGACAAAATATTGATATTGTGATATATCATTGTCCTTACTCACATATATTGATATGATAATCGATACGCCGATGGCAAAATTGATACTTAAATGAATAAACATTTGCTGCCAATTTGACTCACTGGCATCAATACTTCTTCTCTCCTCTGGGTGGCGCTGCTCAAGTCTTGGGTGAAAGCTGTAGAGGAACTTCTCAACAGATAGATACCAGACAGACACCCCAACCACACCAATATCTAATGTTTGCTGAACTGTCCTCAACAATAATTTAGATCAGACAGAAGTATATCGCTCCATAATTTGTCTGGTAAACACATGGTTTAACTAGTGATACATCTTCAGCAGAAGGGGTGTTTCATGCGGAGCAATGCATTGTAGACTATGTAGTGTTTGGTGTAGGAAAATATGGGAGTTGTAGTTCGGTTGGTAGCACAATGCAAGTACAACTTGCCCAGTGTCAAAGGGGAACAGAAGTGAAGCCCTGAAGCCAAAGTAGGGGTTTTCCCATGTTTCCGACTGGGGTCGCAAACCAATACGGGAAAGTGCTATTTTGCATGTGATCACGAAAATGCAACCCGGATGCTGCAACCCTGTTTTCCCTTTTTAGATGTGTGGTGGGCACTGAAGAGGCAGAGACCACACTCCAGATCCAGCACCTTTATTATTCCGCCTTGCATTCTCTACACAGCCTCTCTCCTTCCCAGAGCAGTCAAATGAAGGGAAGAAACAAAAACATACATACATTTATAAAAATAATAAC
The DNA here is from genome assembly GCA_037576955.1 of Lepidarchus adonis. Lineage (NCBI taxonomy): Eukaryota > Metazoa > Chordata > Actinopteri > Characiformes > Lepidarchidae > Lepidarchus > Lepidarchus adonis. Next base: position 4,949 of record JBBIGC010040659.1, read on the forward strand.
ATAAACATACCTGGTGGGAAAAAAAACAAAAACAAACTGTTCCTTTTTTGTGCCATAGACCAGTTTAATGTAAGACAATATTTTCATGGACTGGCCTTTAAGGTGTTGTGGATAAATACAACAAAATAAAATAATATGACCAAAGGAAAGTTTACGCATTACAATAGCAACCAGAGCGCAGTAGGGGCAGCGATGAGAATGTTGGAGAACGCGGCCCAGTGGTTGGGAACCACTGTCGTAAGATACCCTGTGATTCCCACCCCTATTACACAATGTTATTGACACTGATGTCCTGTTACCTGGACAGGTCCATCATCCTATAGAGCTACAAGGGAACCTTTGTACCAAAATCCCTCATGTGTCCTCCTAAAAGATGGCAACGTCTCTTTTTTTAAGCCTGAGTGTCCTGTTACAAATACCTCAGAGAACCTGGAATCAATCATAAATCCTGAATTTTTCAGGAAATCTTGGAGCAACATCTCAAAAGCCTTCAAACATTCTCCTGTATTTGAGAGAAATATTACAACCCTGTCTTTATCAAGCACTGACTTTATGTACTCTCCACCAATCCTGATCCCCTGGAGTCTTGTGTCTTCATTGACAGAGTGGATAAGAGGAAGGAGACAGATGCTTATCAGTAAAGGAGTCAGTGGGCAGCCTACTTTCAGTCCTAGTGATACAGGATCATGCAAAGTATGTGCAGAGCAAACACAGTCTTTTGTTCCGCCTTCCACTGACATCAGGGACGTCACGACAGATTTAAACCTGTCCGGCAACTTTATTGTGTTTAATCTATGGAACAGGTATGGCCATTTTAGTTCACCAGGATCCACGCTAACGGAGATAATCAGCACTGGGAGTTCTGTTCCAATCCTCTCCAAAGCATAAATGAAGTCCTGGGTGGACAGATCCAGTATGATTTTCCTCCGATTTAGAATGTACCCCATGATGCTATCCAACCTCCCTGCAAGAATTAAGGCTAGAATATTATAGTCTACATTAAAAATGGTGACTGGACTGTAGTGTTGGACATTAGTGCAGTAGGTATGATCAGTGTTGTCCAAACACAGTGCTGGTGTTGGGAAAGTGTCTGATTCATTAACCACACATCTAATGCTCTGTAGGTCAAGAATTTGGTTGAAGAATGCTTGGAGAAGGTCAGTTATCTTACTTGCGAAGTGCTTGTAGAATGACAGGGGCAGCCCGTCTGGTGTAAAATGATCAGTGTTACAGAGGGAAAGTATGGCTGAGAGAATCTCCATCTTCGAAACGGGCTCAGTTAGTGTTGTGTTCAGTGTTACCTGGACTTCTTCAAACCTTTGTGTTTCATGTAAGTAAGTCAGATACTCCTCAATATGTGAAGCCTCACTCCAGAACTGTGGTAGGATCTGAATATGTCTTTCAGAACCTGACAAACCTGCCATTTCAAAAGGAAAGAGACAAGTTACTTGATTGGACATGGATTTATGATAAAGCAAAATAAGAAGAGGAGGTATGACCTACATTTCCTTTGCACTGTTTGCATCTGGGAAGAACCTGATGATGTCTGAACCTCAGTCAACTCTCCTTGTTGTTTGATGTTTTGTCCACTTTTATTTAAAGCCCGTGTTTCACAAGCGACTCTGACTTTCAGAGCTGGCCACAAATCTCCTCTTTTGTTCCATTTTGCCCCTGAGAAGTTTTTGATCAGGGTTGAAAGATGTTCAGTGATGCCTTCTTCCTCAAGGAACCCAGAACAAAACTGCCACCTGAGGCCCCGTAATTGGATCTGAATAGTTATTGGAGCATGATCTGAAATACAGCCTTCCCTTTCTAAGTACTGGGGTCTTTTGTGAATTTTGCAAGAAATCACATTTGTCAAAATTTGGACCGGGAGAAAAAAGTAATCCAGTCTGGACTTTCCTTTCCCATCAAAATATGTGAAACTTTTTTCCTCAGGGTAAAGCCACCTCCACACATCCACCAAGCTAAAGGATTCCAGCAAATTCTCAAGACCTTTGAAGCGATCCTTGTGCCCTCGATTTCTGTTGTTTGATGTTTTGTCAGCCTCTGCATCCATGACAGTGTTAAAATCTCCACCGACTATAAAGTATGTGGATTTAGAAGCAGCAGTGAGAGAATCTTTGAACTTGTTAAAATCAATGTTTTCCTCATTCGGGTTATACACATTCACAAATACAAACTCCTGCTCCTGAATTTTGCAACTGATAATCATGTATCTTCCCTTTTCATCTCCAACAACTTGGAGTCCTTCACACCCCAAGCCACTTCGGAACAGTATGGCCACTCCACGACAGCTTCTCTTGAACACGGTGTACACAGCCCAGTCATAGTCCTGTTCCAGACTCTGAATCTGAACTGCTCCTGATGGACTGTTCGCACTAGGACCAATGTGAGTTTCCTGAAGAAAGACCACATCAGCCTGCAGAGGTTTCAAATGATTAAGGACATTTGTCTTTTTCTGGGTGAAACCATTCACGTTCCATGAGAGGACTGTGAGTGTTTGCATCTCCTTAGGACCTCCATTCATCATAATTTGAGGATCCGGTTCTGAATTCTTATATCCTGAAAACAATTCCACATGAGCGATATCTTATATAAGCCCAATAAAGCAGCCGATGTCGCGTTGTCACACCTTGATAGAAAACATGTCCACTTCAGACGAAGGATTCAGAAAAATTAAGAATGCTGTGAAGCCAGACAGAAACAGTTAATGCACCTTCTCGATTGCTTCCTAAACGTAATGTGTTGCATGATGTAAGGTTTGTAAATTCTTGGAGAAAATCAAAGTTTCATAAAACTTTTCTATTATACATTTTTAAGCCATTAAATGGTTCTTCACACTCGCATGACTATTTTAGACATGCTTCCATTAAGGACCTAAAAGGGTTCAAAAGAACTCACAAAATAAAAAGGACAGTTCACTTCAGTATTTAATAACATTTAATAACATTTAATAACAGTTAGTGCTAACAGCACAACAGCACAGTCTGAAGGAAAGTGAAGTGTTGTATCTGAGCTGTTTGTGGAAATAAGTTCTTTTCTCAGTGACTACAGTATTTCACTGAGCAAATTAAAGTAAAATATTAGAGAACCTTTATAACCTTTCAAACTACAAGGTGATCAGATCAGAGCCTCACAGGTGAGATACTAGTAATAACATTATGGCTGTAAATTGGAGGTACTGTGATATAATCTTATGTTTTAGGAACAGATTATGGCAATAAACAGTACGTTGGTCAGATCCAGCTGAATAACAATATGCCTCAATTTCTTCTAAACTAATAATGTCTTTTCTCTGCTCTTCTCATTCTTTACTATTTTCCTTGAAGTAAAAACAGGATTAGTACTGACCTCCTTTTTGTTCAGGACCCTATAGTCTATGAACATTTCACAATAACAAAGTCCTTACATTGTTTTCTTAAGTAAATGCTGTATGAGTATTCTGTTCTTAATACCTCTCCATAAGACATCGACCATCCAGAGAAGCTCCTCAAAACCTCCAAAGGTTCATTTAAGAGATGACAACTCTGTCTCTACCGGCATTCCTCCAGCTCTGATTCGCCTCATCTCTGCTATAGAAGATAAAAGAAAAGCAGACAGATGCTTATCAAGAAAGGAGACAATGTACATTACAATGTCAGACATACATTACAACAAGACAAGGCAAGTCTGACCTCAGCAGCTGATATCTAAATGGGAGGGAACCTAGATAGAGACACCTACCATTACATACCACATCTGCTACTTCAGAACTATCATAAACTCCACACGAGGAAGCTAATAACTACCAGCAGAAAGTATGTATGAAATGTTGATCTGATTCTGTTAATTATGAGAAAGTTTTTTTACTGAATGAAAACTTTTGCTCTGACGTAGTGCCACAGAGATTACAGTATTTATACCCCAACAATCGGCTGGGGCTTATAGACCAATTTCCCAAACTTGTTTTTGGGTGAGCCCTGGTTAAATGGGGTGGTTTATCTAAAAACATAAAACACATTCACTAAAAGTATAATTCAGTACAAAAAGACGATATCCCCAAATGATTAGTTGAATTTAAATGTACTGTTTACTGCAGCAATGAACAGTTGGAAAAACAACACAAAGTAAAGATCAGATCAGTGACGATGTTCTCACTTAATCACTGCTGCTGCATCCAGACTCTTCAACTTTTTCAGCCCTTTGCTACATTACATTACATTCTAGTGTATAATACCAGCTGGAAAAGCTCAATTTAACACAAATAAAAAGCAATAAGTTTATTGTTGGCTGGAAAAGATGAGTTTTTAATTTTCGTTTGAATGACTGGAGGGTGGAGCTACTACATTACAGCGCTGTCACTCATCTGTCTACATGTAAATTCTTCAGTATAAAATTAGCAACACTGAAATAATAAAATTGTTAGGTTTACCTTTCTTCAAATCCAAATCAGATCCATAAATATTGTTGTCATCGACGAACAACTCGATTGTGGCCTGTGTTGCTTTGCTGTCGTGATGTTGGTAGTAGAAGCATGATATCAGTAAGGTCCAAATTTGATTAATTTAATAGTTTATGCTGAACTACAGTATAATGTCACTGTTTTGGAGCTGCAAAGGCTCCAGGGGTCAAATTAGATTCTTCTACTTTATATCAGTAAATTCAGTACAACTGGAAAAGTGGTTTGGAAAACGATGTGAAACAAGAGTTTATTGTTTATTTATTAACAGGTGTTAAAGTTGCCAATTGGGAAGAGAAACACTTAAATACATATGCAATGGAATAGCTGCCAGATGCTGATGAAAATCTGAACCTCGCCAAGTCAAGTCAAGTCAATTTTATTTATAGAGCGCTTTTTACAACTGACATTGTCACAAAGCAACTTTACAGAGTTTATAGAATCCGGGTCCGAGCCCCAAATGAACAAGCTATGTGACAGTGGCAAGGAAAAACTCCCTAAATAGGAGAACTGAACATATATTTCTAGTTTATGTTCTGATGCATTAACTGGGTTTAGTGTATTAGTGTTAATCTTCACCCAAAACAGGGAAACTGACCCAGGATGAAGATCCTTGATGTTTCAATGAATTTTCTAAACCAACGCTGTACATCCTCCTGGTTGCACACCTGCTCCATGTTCTACTTCATTCACTCCATTCTTCATTATGTGAAACTACTGAAGATTTAGTTTTAATATAAGACTGCAAACAAGACCCAGCTTCTTGTTTTATTTTATTTATTTTATTATTTATTTGGTTTTATCATTACTTTTCCTTTTAAGATTAATTTTACCTCTGTAAAGCACCCTGAATGTCCTGTGTATGATAATAAAAATAAAGTTGCCTTTTCTTCTATTTCACAAACATATTTAATTAAAGATTTTTTTTGCACAAAATGACATAACATTGAGAAAAAGTTTTCAGGTTCTGAAAAATTGCTGATCTCATTTTTTAAAGTATATGAGAAGAGAAAGTATTTGCACTCTCCTATATTTTAACCTCAAAAAAACACCCATCCATCCTCCAAACTGCTTAATCTATTTCAGGTCACGGGGGAAGCTGGAGCTGAACCCAGGTGACTACAGGTCAAGCCCCTGAACAGGAGGCCAACCCAACACCCAGCAGCACAGACACAGACTCATGGACAAGTCTTTGAACAGGAAACCGGAGCACCCAGAGGGAACCCACACGGACACTGGGAGAACCTGCAAACTCCACACAGAAAGCCCTGGTCGAACAGCACTAACCACCACACCGTTCTGCCCCTCAAAAAACAAAAAGTTGTCATTTTCAGTTGAGATCTGAAGGTAGAATAGGGAGTACTGGAAGATAGAAATCTGAGAAAGAGAATTTCAAAGTTTGGGAGCTATGGCTCTGAAGGACCATCCAGTAGTGAGAGAACAGCTATAACATCACCACTAGAAGACCTGAGTGGGTGAGGAGATCAACGAGGGAGGAGGAGCAAGATTATGGAGATTAGGGAGAGCTTTGAAGGTAAAAAAACAAGAGGTAACCAGTGTAGCTGTCTGTGGGTGAATTGGACAGTAAAAGCCAACTTGTTTTATTGAAATGAGCCAAATTTCCATGTCTGTAAAGATGCTGTGGTTGTGTGCTGGGGTGGTGCGTGAAGTGAAGTGAAAGTTCTGTCATTGTGAACACACTGTGCACCACAACGAAATTTGTGCTCTGCATTTAACCCATCACACATGGAGCAGCAGGCAGCTATCAACAGCGTCCGAGAGCAATGAAGTGGGGACGGTACCTTGCTCAAGGGCTAACTCAGTGGTGTCCGGGCTGGGACTTGAACCCCAGACTTTCTGATGCCAGGGGCAAAGTCCTAACCACTAGGCCACCACTGTCCCATGGCATGTGCATAGGTTTTGCATTTTCCACAACTGCAAAAAAAAGGGTCACCCTGACCATCTTTTTCTATACAAAAATTATGGGTAAGATATGGGTAAACATACACATTATGGAATGTGTACAGCCTTTTGTTTATTTTGAAAACATTCCACACCCCTATGGAAGGAATACATGGAAACTCTGGGACACAGACTGGAACGACAAGTCCATTGTTTCATGAAAACTTCATGTTCATAGGAGACTTAGAATTTAGGTCACATTTAGGTGCTAAACAGAGAACACATCCAAACTGTTCTCAAACAATATAAACCCACCAGAAACAGCCACATTAGTGACAGAATGTTTTTTCTCATTTATGAGCTATAAGTGCTTCGTAAACACACGAACAGAAGATCAAACTACGCTAGACAATTTCTGTTCGGCTTATGTCTAATACAGGTCCTTCTCAAAAAATTAGCATATTGTGATAAAGTTCATTATTTTCTGCAATGTACTGATAAACA
>JBBIGC010040688.1:0-11794 GCA_037576955.1 Lepidarchus adonis
AGCTATGATGAAAATTACAGGCCTCTCTCATCTTTTTAAGTGGGAGAACTTGCACAATTGGTTGCTGACTAAATATTGTTTTCTTTGGTACAAGTTCATACTGTCTTCTTGTAATTATGTTTTTTAATGTTCTTTTCATAAGACAGAAACATTTTGTTGTTACCTGCTTGACATGTTTCGACTACTTCCTGTAGTCATCATCAGAAGCGTCATGTGATGATCGAATATCACATGACGCTTCTGATGATGACTACAGGAAAAAAACAAATACTTTTTGCCCCACTATAAATATGTAAATGAGCTAGTGTTTGTGACATCAAGAGAACAGAGAATTAAATAGTTTTCATATGTGAAGTGGAAGGACTGGAGAGTGAATAGAATATCTTAAAACTTTAATATCACTTTCCAGCTATGAACACCATCAATTATAGCCTTGTATGTAACTTTTTTCTGTGACAGCACTATAAATCTGAAATACTGTCTATAGAAGCATTTAATCCTGCTCATTAGAAACACCTTGACAAACTCATTCACACAGGAAGTCTATAGTAAAGTCTAGCTCTGTAAGCTTTATATTTCATGCAAAAATATTTTTGTTTTAGATTTCTCTCATTTCTAGCATCAGCTATTAATAATTGTTTGTTTCTTGTTTGAAGGCAGGGATTCTAACAGGCCATTTTAAAAATTATATTCATTGTTGTGACTGGCTTTTTAAAAAATAAAGTGTGATTGATACTGGGTTCTGCAGTAAGTATAAAATATTATAAAATGTTAACAACTTATCACAAAATATGTATGTAAACCAAATGTACAGGGATTCACAAACAGGTCAGAGATAACCGGTCAACTGTGAGAATGTGCAAAATGAACACATCATAGAGTAGTCTCTGAGACACTTATTCAGTTAAATAATTTTCAATATTGCTTGAATAAAGGTTACAAGAAAAAAGAACATGAAACAATGTTTTGAATGAAACATTTTTGTGTGCGTTACAGCGTACTTTATATTTGTGCAGTTACCTTCCTGTCTTTATGTGTGTTTGCATATCTCACCTGATTATCACACTGTCATTGGATTGGCCCATGCTTCTTAGCTCCATGGCGAGGCTCTTGAGCTGCTCAACGTTTTCTCTGGCAGAAGCCATTAAGTGTTCAAACTCCGTAGCACTGCGCCCACCATCTGGGCCCTGCAACACCAGCGCATGCAAATGTCACACAGATAAAACAGTGGTCAGCTTACTACAACACTTGTGCCACCTTAATATTTTAAGTTCAGTGAATTTCATTTTATAGCTTAAGATTACGTAAAACAGATTTTTGTTTTCGTTAATTTACTGTTAAAAGTTCAGAGAGCTTAAAAATGTAGAAAAATGTTTTCATTACAGCATATTAGAAATGTCCTGATCTGATCTCAAAGATCAGTACTGCGGGTCAATAATAGAGCCTAATCCCGGTCCTTTGTTTTACATCAGTCGTCACGCAGGTGTGGTGAATAGATGTTAGGCATTTTAGATGGACATGATTCGAATGTCAGGAGTGTGGAATATTTTTAAACTGGAAAATGACACCAGTCCATTGACCACACATAATGTTTATAATGACGTGAGGCGGTAATAACAGAGCTGCATTTTTGCTGGGCACTTGGGAAGTAGACAAGAAATGTATTTAAAGAGGGCACTGTGAAACTTATCTAGAAAAAAAAATATTCTGTATCAGATACAGTATCAGCTTGATACTCAATAATATGACTCAAATCAGACTCTTGGGCAAAAAACATGATCAGGACGTCCCTACGGTTTATACCGTATTTCCCTAACGATAGGCCGAGGCTTATACAGCGATTTTGCAAACCTGATGAGGGATACAGCTTGCTTAAATGGAGCGGTCTATCTAAAAACATGAAAACATGTGCTGAAAGTATAATTTAGTACAAAAAGACAACATCCCCAAATTATTAGCTGAATTTAAATGTACTGTTTACTGCAGCAGCAAACAGCTGGAAAAGCAACGCAAAGCAAAGACAGATCAGTTACAATGTTCTGTCAAGTAAAAGGCGCCGCTGCCACGTCCAGCCTCTCTTCACTTGAATAACTGGAGGTTGGGGAACTGCAGTACAGCGATGTCAATCATGCCAATCATGTCTACATGTAAATTCTTCAGTATAAAATGAGCACCTCTTAAATACAAAAATTATTAGGATTAGCTTTCTTCAAATCCTTCAAAACCTTCAAAAACTTTGTCAAATGTGACTCGTGCTGCTCTGCTGTCGCTGATGATGACGGACATATTATGGATTAAAAATTACATTTCAAATAATAACAACAATATTAATACTAATAATACTACTATTTTTATTATTATTGTTGCTGTTGTTAATATTATCATTATTATTAATGAATACATGTGTTTGCTCTGTAACAATCCATAAACAATATTGTATTTTACTGATAATAAATTCAATTTCAAATAATGACAATAACAATATTAATACTACTACTAATGTATTATTATTATTATTATTATTATTATTGAATAAATGTGTTTGCATGTCTGAATATAGCAATTTACTATTTATAATTATTATCCTTTTCAAATAATAACACCACCATTATTAATACTACTACTACTAATTTATTATAATGATTATTATTAATGAATAAATGTCTTTGCTATGTAACAATCCATAAAGAATGCAGTATTTTACTTTTTATAACTATTCTGTTATATACTCAACTAAACAAGTCGGCCTGACTTGTTACCACTCATTTACGATCTGGTCTAAGTGAAAAGACACTTTTTTGTCTGTGTCACGCGATCAATACGCAGACAATAATTTCTCTCTTCAGTCCAGAGCGCATCCAACTCCACCTTAATCGTCGTCAACTGCTGCTTTGCTGTTGCTGATGTCAGACAACGCGCTGGTCACAGATATTGCTTGTGAAAGCAGAGACCAGAGCTTACATTTTGCACAACTTGGGTTGCAAAATTCTGGGATTGGAAACTTTCCATGGGAATTAACAGGAATTTATGCAAATTAATGTGAATAAATAGGAAAGTTTTTAAGTTGATGGTTGGGAACATAAAATATAGTAGCATAATCTTGGCTAAAATAATCAGATTTGATGGAAATACAGCTGAGTATTTACGCTATTCCTCAAGCACACAGCACACTATTTACTGCAGGGCTACTGAGGCCACACCCCTTACATGCATTGTGCATTTCTCCATCACATGCACAATGATTTCTAGAATTCTGATCTATTAAAGCTACTTTTTTGAGCCCACAACACAGATACAAACTATTGAAGCCACACATTTAAGACCCAAGCACTACATAAAGTAGTTTTGATGATATTACAAGACAATATATCTATGGTATTAAAGGTTTAACTAGCAACTATTACATCAAAATGCATTTACAGTGTAGCTAGCTAACTAGCAGATATGCTAAGCTAGCTAGCACAATTTCCTTAAGGAGGCTAACTTATCATGGTGCTGGATAATGTAAATATGATGCGTTATTATGAAACCATAAAAACATCAGTTGTAAAGTATTTTGAAGACCTTTCCATTTGTTCAAGTAACTATCTACTTGTCTGTATTGCATTAGTGTTTTTTACACTTCAGAAAAATGACAGGTATGCCATCCACTGTGTGCAGGAATTTTTCACCAGGAGTTTTGTGTGAAGCCAGTGCAAACAGCAGCATACATGTTGGACTCAAAGTATAAAATTCTGAGAATATTGAGGTCGATGAAGAAGCCTGAAAGTATTTGGCAAAAATGCAGAACACGCAAAAAAACGTCTTGAAAAGCTTCAGGAAAAATGCTTTTATTTGACATGTTGAATCAGAATCACAGAAAGAATTAAGCGCTGATAGGTTCTACTAACAACTAAATCTGCGTCAGATTTTTGTTTGTATCTTTGCGAAATCTTTGTTTGTATATCACTTAGTTTCTTTAAATTAACCAAAATGTCCAGTTAATTCTCATTAATTCCCATAAATTCCTATTAATTGCCATGGAAGGTTTTCAATTTGGAATATTTCCAAAATTTCTGAAAAAATTTACTCTAAATTTACCAGGAATTTTCAGCCCTTTTGCAACCATAAGCACAACACACTAAAATAGCAGCGCAGAATAAATAAACTTTCAACCTACAACAGCACATTCACACAATGACACTACCCCACAAGCCGAAAGTAACATGAAGAACAAAGTACAGTCACACTAATGCTAACATACTGTCTCATAAAACTCAATAAAAAACGCCAATAAGCCCACCATGTCAAGAGAGGTAACAGCATACAGTGACCTAGTTGCTAACACTGCCCACTGTCCCTCTGGTATGTAGTAAAACATTAACAGACATATATACACATGTATAATAAAAAATCTTGGCTACTGTGGACCATTTCTTGTTTCTACAATCAAAATGAAATGTTCATCATGTTAAAAGCAAATAATGCTTTCAAAAAAGATATGATTGTATTTTGTATTATATTATGGAGCTAATGCAATCACACTGCACACAGTAGCATAACACTTGCCCCCTGCTAAACACAGTATAATATCACAGTAATTAACTGTGAATTGCATCCGTTATACTTCATACTAAAGACACTAGGGCACTTATGAAAGTTAAACACTCCTTTAAATATCCCATAAAATTGTACATTGCTTGTGTATGCTGTGTGTGTGTTTGTGAAAAAAGAGCAAAAATGCCCCATACGTACCGTTTGTAAAACAAACTCCGCTTTACGCAGAAACTCTTGACACTGGCCCTTAAGGAAAGCAGCTTTCTGGTGGATAATAATCTTGGGTGAAGGGCTACAGAAGAAATGGGATAAGGTCAGTAAAAGGCAACATTGCAGTGTCATCTTTATAGTGATAAATTATTTCCTGTGTGCTTTTCCCAGTTTATCCTGAGTATAAGCAGTACTTTTAGAAGACCAGAGTGTACAAAAGACAAATTTAGACCAAATATTGATGGTCTATAAACAACCAGTGTGTAGTAAATAAAGGACATGAAAATTAAAGGCTGCTAGGATGTCATTTGTATGCAGGCGTGTCATGTGCAAACCTGAGCATGAACCTAATTGGGCGTCAACAAAAATGACACATTATTATGCATGGTAGTCTAGACTTTTTCTGCCCTAATTTATTTTTACATCTTTTTTATTTCTTGTAAATGTAGTTATTTCTAGTTCTACCATATTTTTCTTTACTACTTTTAAAGGATTGTCTTAATTTATCTGTATTTATCTGTCTTTTAGTCTCACTTTTCTTTATGCTTGCCTTGCCCTGAAAAGTCAGTTTTTCACAGCCTGTTTTTTGGGTGATTTTATTGGTGAATTTTGTCCATTCGTAAGTTTAGAAACACTATGATTTGTGAAAACGCTCCAGTATATATATTTTGCCATATCCTCTATCCATATGGTTTAATTAAAGACATTTATATTAAGGCCAGTCAATGCGATGCTAGTCATTAACATGTGTTTTAAAGCATCTCATGGATTTGTCAGTACTTTTAGAAACTGATAAACAGCATAGATCAACATTGTTGCTTGTCGTCGACGCAGACGTCAGTGTTGCTAATTCTATACTGAAGAATTCACATTTAGACGGGTGACTGACATCACTGTACTCCAGTCGTTCAAAAACTCTTCTTTTCACAGCCAACAACAAACTTTTGTTCCTTTTATTTCTGTTAAATTGAGCTTTTTACAGCTTGTGTTACACACTAGGATAAAATGTAATTTAGCAACTGGCTGAAAAAGTCTGAGAGGCTGGGTATGACAGTGGGGATTAAAAGAGAGAACATCGTCACTGATCTATCTTTACTTTGCGTTGCTTTTCGTACTGTTTGTTGCTGCTATAAAAAGTACATTTAAATTCAACTAATCATTTTTGGAAGGTAATCTTTTCTGCACTGAATGATACTTTTATTTAATGTGTTTTCATGTTTTTATATAAACCGCTCCATTTAAGCAACACGCACCCAACAGCAGGTTCGTAAAATCGATCTATAAGCCGTGACCTATCATTGGGAAAATATGGGAGCAGTCTTAACAGTGTATTTCACTTAAGCGTGAGAGATCCATACTGCAAGTAATATTGTGCAACTGTGTATTTTCAAACAGGGTAGGGTCATTATTTTTCTTCCATATTTTTATTGTTATTTTCACCTCCAGCAATTCTATTATGGAGGATGGAACATTACATAATTATAAATAAATAAAGGAATAAATAAAGGAATAAATAAATAAATAAGTAAGTAAGTAAGTAAGTAAGTAAGTAAGTAAGTAAGTAAGTCCTGGAAAATGGCTAAAAGTATTCCTACTTTTGTGTATTAACATATTTCTAGATTTATTTATTTCTGAATTTCCACATTTATTCATTTATTTTTTTGTGTTGTCACTTTTCTTTATTTATCTATTTTAGATTTTCCACATATGTACATATATTTATTTCTGCATTTCCACATTTCTACATTTCTTTATTCGTCTGTATGCTGATAAGGTAGGCGGTCCCAGCCTTAGTCGAATTCATGTATTTATTTATTTATATATTTACTTATTTATTCACACATTTATTTATTTATAATTATGTCATGTTTCGTCCTCCATATTCTATCTTCAGTTCCTAAATGACTAAAAAAGTGTAATCAAGTTAAAAGTGATGTAAAACAGTGGTAAACATGCCACTGTCTGACTGAATAAAAGGTATTAAATTCTATGTTTATTTATATTTACAAAATACATTTAATAAGGCAGTGAAAAGTTAAATAAAGTATCAATTAATTAGATTAAAGTATATATTAAAGTATATATTATTTTATTTGATCCTGCCTCCCAAACCGATATTTCAAAACACATTTTTATCATTAAACATTTAAAAATGATTGACTTCATGAACCAGATTTTGCAATCTCCACAACCTGCTGCAGCAGGAAATGAGCCAGTGAGGATAAATCTTTCTTGATCCAGTAGAGACAAGAGAATTTGCACACTCTGCAATTCTTTTTTTCTGTCAGACTATCTGATACTGTTTAGTTACCATGTAGTCTGACTACGCACCAAGCAGATTCTTTCCAAACCTGCCCCAAATAAATAACTGTATAAACCCAACACAATGCACTAAAAATAGAAGCATGCATCATAGGTTCATGTAGAAGTCAAAGGCAAAGTAGCTCTCATGCGATTACAGTGTGCATATACAGTATCTCACAAAAGTGAGTACACCCCTCACATTTTTGTAACTGTTTTATTATATCTTTTCATGGGACAACACTGACAATATGACACTGATACAATGTACCCAGTGTACAGCTTGTGTAACTTCTGCACTTAACATGCAGTCATTAATGTCTAAACCGCTGGCAACAAAAGTTGAGTGAAAATGTCCAAAAACTTTGCCCAAAGAGCTTTTTCCCTCCCTGCTATCTTGTGACTCATTAGTGCTACATGGTCATAGATGTGAATGGGGTGCAGGTGTTAAATTTGATATTATCGCTCTCATACACTCTCATACTGGTCACTGGAAGTTCAAAATGGCAGATCTTGGCAAAGAACTCCCTGAGGATCTGCAAAAAAATGTTTTTGTTGCTCTACAAAAAGATGGCATAGGCTGGACTCTCATTGGACAACCCCCCCCCCCCCTCGCACTTTCATGCACATTGCCATTTGCGCCTGTTTATATCGTCTGCATCTGCCCTTTCACTCACATTCACGCACATTTTTGCACCCGTTTATATCACCTGTATATATCACTTGCACCTGTTATATAGTTTTGTTTATAGTGTTTAAAGTTTAAGTTTTTGTTTATACTTTATTAGATAAGGTTCTATATTCTTTATACTTCTCTATATTCTTTATATTTCTTGTAAAGTTTAAAATATTTGCTCTATTTATTGTTAAGTTTTTTAATGTCTTAAATTGCTTCTTGTTTTGTAATCTGTGTGTTTCGTAATCTGTGGTCAGGGCGGTCGCCAAAGCATTTCACTACACATCATACTGTGTATGATTTGTGTATGTGACAAATAAAATTTGAATTTGAATTTGAACCTGAAACTGAGCTGCAGCACGGTGGCCAAGACCATACTGTCGTTTAACAGAACATGTTCCACTCAGAACAGGCTTCATTATGGTCGACCAAAGAAGCTGAGTGCACATGCTCAGTGTCATGTCCAGAGGTTTTCAGAAAGACAAAGCAGACTAAGGACATAGATTACTGGAACCATGTTCTGTGGTCTGATGAGACCAAGATAAACTTATTTGGATGGTGTCAAGCGTGTGTAACGGCAACCAGATGAGGAGTAAAATGAGTGTCTTGCCTACAGTCAAGCATGGTGGTGGGAGTGTCATGGTTTGGGGCTGCGTGAGTGCTGCCAGCACTGGGGAGCTACAGTTCATTAAGGGAACCATTAATGCCAACATGTACTATGACATACTGAAGCAGAGCATGATGCCCTCCTTTCGGAAACTGGGCCGAAGGGCAGTATTCCAACATGATAACCCCAAACACATCTTCAGTGTGGTCCCATGAAAAGATATAATGAAATATTTACAAAAATGTGAGGGGTGTACTCACTTCTGAGATACAGTATATAAGATTAAACAGTATGAAACTTAGAGCTAAGTGAAAAAATAATTACAATTATCACAAAATAACTTTTCCTCAATGTTAATAGGTTGACACAATGTGAATAGAACTAATTCTTTTTATGTATTAACAGACAGCACAAAAAGTCAATGAGAAGCAAAATAGTGCCATGCTGAACCAATCACATGGCTGGAGTAACATTGTGAAGAATTACAGTGTTGTCACAAATGAAGCCATCGATTTTATTGTAAAAGACATCACACCAATAAACATGGTCAAAAACATCTGATTTAAACGACTGATTAAAGTAATCGACTCTCATTACCTAGTCTATGGCTGTTATCATTTCCCAGCTATGCATGGTATGTAAATAGACAGGTTACCAAGTAAATTTTGTTGCCATACCCTCCAGAACGGTACAGGGGGTCCTCGAGTATGTCGGAACTTATGCATGTAATGATGCTGCAGATGCTTTATTGAACAGCACTGTGTTTTATTAATGCTCTCATATTACAGTAAAGCATTTAGAAAATGTTGTTCCAAATAGAAATGCTCTTTTTAATGGCTTCAACATACACCACAGCAGTAAACGCATTGGAGAGGAGACTTGTGGCAAGACCACACTGACGCTGCCTCAGCACAGTGCACTATTAACCCCCCATCTCACCCACCAACACACATAAACTCTTATTCAACACTAAGGGTGAATAAAATATAAACATATCAGCAATTTCTGCAATAAACAGCACACAAGGAATTATCACAGCACAGTTTCTCTCTTTTTCTCCCATCCCTGCACACACACACACATGCCTGTGGCTGTTTGGTATCACCGCAAAGAATTTAGTAGGCGTTCAACTGCATTCCACTACCACATGAGACAGTAAATATGCGCATTAAAATGTTTAAAAGTCAACAACGTAACCACAAATTTCCATAAGTCGAGTATGATGTAAGTTGAGGACCCCCGTATATATAAAATACCTCCGACTGACTGTCGTATACTGCATCTCATTCAAAAAAGACATCTGTGTTTTCATCTGTGGGGTTGACTGAATGCCACTCAAGTCCATAATACATCCGAAGTGATAAGATCTACTGATAATTACAGTTTTGCTGGATTTCAAGTTTTTAAGTTTTTCTTTTCAAGCAATTATAGAATAGACTAAATATTGTCACTATACAAGTAGAGATGTTCGCTCAACAGATGCACAGAATAAAAACAATTAAGCATTAACTAAGAACAGATAAGAACAGTTAAATAACACAAAGTTAAAAGTGCAACAGCATTATGCCTGTAAGGGAATCTATTTGTCAGGAAAAATGAGCTTACCATTTATTCATTTATTTTTGTCTTTGTTGCGCATAGACTGGTTTGGTGTTGCTCAAATGATTTTAGTCAAATACATGTGGCGTTAAACAATTTTGGATGTGTCGAATGTGGTTAACGTTAAAATTTAGGCCTGCAAGTTCTATTCCAGTGGTTTTCGCTTTTTGGCCTAAAGTTATTTTAACAGCTATTTGGATACTTGGTTGATTGCTTCGTTGAAATACCAACATATTAGCCTGAAAACGACATTTATCTGTTGGAAAATAGACACTTACGCTTGTCCTCCACCCATAGAGCCCCTGGGAAAGCTGAAGCTTTGCTCCTCCATGTACTCCTGCCCGTATCCATTACCACCGTGAACAAGTTGATAGTTTACCCCGGTGAGGTCGCTCCGCGAGCCCGTCCGCCGGCTCACTGTTTGCAGCCCCCGCTGCGAACCGAACATACTCATGATAAAACTTGCGTGATGACGGAAACTCTGAGGAAAAGCGAGCCTTAGCGAGAGCCACAGGTACGGGGCGTTAATCGTGGAGTCGCTAGGGAGAAACGCAACATAGCAACCAGCTCTCGAGCGCCTCGACCTGCAGCGCACGCGCAGCACAGACACTGAAGGACAATAAGGAAGAATTGAGGAACGCGTTATTTGACCCCACCCGTATTCCGTAGGCTCCTCCCCCGAGTTTCAATTGTAAGAGTAGAGGCGAAGACGGGGGACTGTTGGAAGCACGGTGGGAAAAGAAATAAACACAACTTTAACTATAATACCCACGCCCCCATTGTGAAATGTGAGATAATGTTTTTTTCCTCATTACTGCAGTTATTCTGGAAAAACAGGTTTGTGTTTATCATCCTGATCAGCAAATAGCCCCAAGGCTTCTATAACATCCTATGAATGTTGTTTTTGTTTTAATCACGATAGTTCTGGCTCATTTAAGCATTCAGACAGAAATGGTTGATTTGTCTGTTTTGTACCATGTGCAAGAATCATTATTGGACATCACGACTTTATGACCCACCTGAGAAGGAGGAAAAAAAATATTTTGATGAGGATGTGTCTATTCACAATGACACAATATTGCTCATACACACTATAAATGCATCATACAAGACTGTAATGAAACACCATAATGAAAAGAACTGAGTGAATAGCATCTCAATGAAGCCATTATTTTTCTGTGTTTATGCTTGAGTGTTGGGAAAGGGAGTCTTATTAGTGTGTAAGACATCAGTTGCACACACACCCTGCTGTAGTATTTCTCTCCTCTATGTGTGAATGAGCACATTCATCCTGACACGGTCATACACTCAAAATGAAGGGAGGGAAAGAGAGATAGAGATAAGTAGTCTGGCCAGTAGGAGAAGATGATATATTTTCCAGACTCAACCTGTTAATCAGTGTGTAGCCACAGGCACATTTCTGAAAGGCTTCTAAGCACGCCCGAGCCTGACCCAAACATTCCTCACGCATGCCATACGCTGTTCCAAACAAACACGTAAGCATTTCTGCACATTGTTTTATCTCAGAATAAGTAGCATTCTGTTCACAATGATTGGATATGAGAGATAGAAAAAGAGAAAACACAAAGAGAGGGAGAGAGAGAGAGAGAGAGAGAGAGAGAGACATATGCACTATGGCTATTTGCATGACTGCATGGTTCTATCTTTACTTTTTTACCCCAAAAATGAAGTGTCTTATAAACAGGGTGACATGATGCATCTGTAAACCATACACTGTTGAATAACAAGGGTACAGGTCAAATCTTTTCAGGGGTCTCTTAGCTTTTGACTGTAGAGCAGGAAGTAGTACTGTATATGGAGATCACAATGTGGAGGAAAAGGTGGAGCTGGATCACATTGTTCCT
>JBBIGC010040709.1:0-11794 GCA_037576955.1 Lepidarchus adonis
TGTGTGTGTGTGTGTGTGTGTGTGTGTGTGTGTGTGTGTGTGTGTGTGTGTGTGTGTGTGTGTGTGTGTACACAGAAGTGTGTTTCCTCTTGCTATGAAATGTCTCCAGAAAGTGGAGAGATTTTAAAAACTTATTGAACCATACATCATCAAATATAAACGTTAGCATTTTCTCTCTCTAATCAGTTTTCTATTTTTCTATGCCATTCTTTTTTCCTCTCTCCATATCTTTAGTTTTTCCTTTATTTTTACCTCTTCCACATTTTTTTACTCTCTCTCCTGTCTCAGTGCTTTTCTCCCAGTCATTTATCTTTCCCACTCTTCTATCATTCTGACTGATCTACCCCTTTGCTCTGCTTTCTTATCCTTGAATTTACCAAATAAAGAGGGAATGCGAAGGACAACAAAAGAGAACTGCACATTATAAAACATGCTATTTAAGAGTGTTCAGAGTGATCATATCCGATTATTTCATTCAGGACTGGGCCTATGAATTGGTTTTGTTTAAAATACATGAGCTTGTTGTTTTTTTTACATTTACACCACCTAATTGGCCATCTTGATTGTTTTGGTTGTTCAATAACAGGATGGCCCAAAATATATTCAAGAATATTTTGCATTGTATGATCATTTCCTGTTGCATGCAAAGGCAACTATAAAAGCTTCTTTCAGCTTCTAATAAGTGCAGAGTCTTATTATCAGTGCTCACCATAAATTGTTCACATGGCTGGAACTTGAAATCCTAACGATTTGGTGTCAGAAGTGGGATCTTGCTGCAGAACGGCAGAAAGGTTTCTCCATTAACTAATGGGGGGTTCAGTTGTTAAAACCGGGTTTGGGTGAGTCACCAAGGTCCATGAATGGATTGCAATGGTTTGGCTAAATAATTTGTCCCATGGGTAGACAATTTGGCAGGTTGGACAGAAGGGTCCAGGTCTTAAATTGGCTGGACAATAAGATAGAAATCTTGGCTGAATGAGACTAATTTCAAATTTAAAAAAGGCCTCAACTCCGATAGATCTGGGATTGAACCATGGTGAAGACCAGGGTGAATGCATCTGTGACCCAGGTGGCTCAAGCACTCACTGCTACATTATTCCCTGCCTTTAATTCCACCTACCCAACATGCTTGCCTATTGTAACTGTGATTGTTCTTATATACAGGAGGCCATTCAAAAGAAGCTGGCAATTAAAAACTATTTATCCTGATTTAAGTGCATCGACTAGCAGCTTTATTTTCTTTCTCTGAAACCAGTTTCCTTGGTTGGGTGTTTGGGATCATTTGGGAGCTAAAATTTTGTACGTTTCATCTTCATCTTCCTGGTAGATGGCAGCAGATTTTTATCAAGAATGTCTGGGTACATTTTTCCATTTCCGTGCCAGTGTCGTATGAAGTTCTTTCCATTTCCGTGCCAGTGTCGTATGAAGTTCTTTCCATTTCCGCATTATGGCCCTAACAGTGCTCACTGGAACCTTCAGTAGTTTAGAAATTCCTTAGAGGGCTCTTTTGTTTTACCCATCATGAAATGTTTCTTGTGTGACACCTTGGTAATGAAACACCTTTTTATAAGCCATCATTTGGGACGGCAACCGCTGATATTAATTTGTACTGAATGACAGGATTGCATTATAATTACTGATAGATTTCAGCTGGTTTCTAGAACTTTCTATGCCTTTTTGCACCTTTATTTCTTCATATGTTGAAAACATTCTCCCTGTGTCATTCCATTTTATTACCTATATTGTATGGATATCTGTGGTTTGATTTCTTTGCATGTGTGGATTAGATGTGTTGTTACCAACATCTGGTGAGAATTTGTCAATAGCACCTTTAGAAAGATATTTACTTCAAACATTGATGACGTTCAATACTTCTTTTACACGCTGTATATGAACCAGGGTTATTTCTGTATTTGTTCACAGTATTTGTTAACATAATTGAAAGCAGCAGGAACCAGTGAAGTGATGAATGAAAATGTAAATTTCTTTTATCAAAGAAAGAAACATGGCAATAAAGATGTCTGCACTGATTAATGGACATATCTAATTTCAAACTGAAAATGAAACCCTTCATATATTAGGCCAAACAATAAAAATACAGGATCACCCATCGAATTAGTACTAACCTAACGGGTGTTCATTCACACAGTAGGCTCATGTAATTTATCTGTTTAATGCCACACTATATTTTATTCATATCGTTAAGACAAATGCACAAAATGGTCAGCAAGCAAGATGCAATCCTCTGCAGACCCTGTTCGTGGACATGTTTGGACATTTTTGCAGACATCATATTAAGACAAACTGCATAGGCAATGTTACATAAACTAACTCTCTCAATTTCACTGTTCATCTAATGCAGCTTTCGCAGTTTCACAGTACTGATATCTCATACGAGCATCCTCACCAGAGTAAATTAAAGTTTTCTTGTGACGCATCAAGTGAGCCTCAGTCTGATTTAAAATAATGCAGACCAGTCTTTAGCTATATCAGTTGAATGGCTTAATATATTACGTACGTTTTATTGTCAATTTTATCCATTCCACTTGACATGGTGCATGGTGTAATTTACTGTTGCATAGTGTAGTTCATCTGTTTCTTTGCATCATGTCAGTGTCACAGCTGTGCCGAGAATGATTCACCAGCCAGAAATAACTTCTCACTTAGTGTCCTGTGTGGGTTCTGACCAATTATGAACAGGGGCGAACAATACGCACAAAGTGCAACTGTATAAGTGGAGCTGATGCCTAAAGTGGGTGTATTTTACTATAAAGACTAATATATAGTCTTTATGTTTGTGTTGCAGTATAATCATAATGTATTTTGTCTGAACTACACAACTTTACTGTCTATACTCTCTGTCCCTCTGATGTTTTTCTTTTCCCTTTGTTTCATTTTGCGTCCAATCTTATTTTTTTCACCTCACTTTCTGTGTTTCTCAATCTGTCTTTCTGTACGTCACACTCCCCCACCCCTCCTCTCTCTCTCTCTCTCTCCCTCCCTCTCTCCCTTGGGGAGCAGATAGAGTGGCTGGTGATATGTATAATGCATCTCAACATGCTCCAAGCTCTTTAACCTCAGTAGAAACCCTGCCAACTTTCCACCTCTCCCAGTAGCTTATCCATATAAGCATGGGAAAAAGGTCATAGCACAAATGCTCACATCAGCAGTACACAGCAGGTGCTGCTCAAACGCCATGTTTATTACCAGATTTGGATTAATTCCCATTAGCATTTGGGCAATTCAAACTAAAACGACCTAAAACTCCAAATGTCTGCAGTGTAGTGCTGTATCTCCAGGTCATCATTGGTACTCCCATATACTGCCTGGCCAGATTAATATAATCAGCTCAAAAATGGGTTTACGTGTATATTGTGACTCAGGTCATTCAGGGCTGAAATCTTTCCGCTTTAATAGGACACATACAGCACATGAAGTTGAGCAGATACTTTAAACAGTGGGGGAGGGTTGCTCAAGATAGTATGTTATTTATGGCAGCTTTCGTTTATTGAATGGAGAAGACAAACATTTCGAGAGAGGGTGCAAGAGAGGAGAGTGAGAGAGAGAGAGTGAGGGAGAGAAAGAGAGAGATGGCTCTCCGGAGAGGCGTGGGGGAGACTGCCATGTGCCGTTGAACAAGATTGCTGACTCGAGTCTTATGCTAATGAGGAAGAGAGACAGAAGGAGGCTGAAAGAAAGCGAGAGAGGGAGAATTATAGACTTTCTCCCCCGATGAGCCATAATCTGATGAATGACTTATCTCAGTATTGCTGCAATTCTGGCTATGTTGCGTTATTGCATCTGTATGGGGATCTGTAGGACAATTCTAGTGTGTGTGTGTGTGTGTGTGTGCTTCTCCTGAACTCTGGTTCTGCATATTTAGTAAACCTGCATCGAGCACCTCGAAGTTTACCCACTTTTTATTTTTTCCTCTCGTTCTCTTTTTTCCCCACTTTCTCATATTCCTCCCGCATTCACCAACCAGACAAACTGTGGGAGACGGAGAGAAGTGCGCATACACAATCACACCCACACAGATAAGCACACACTTACATGGAAGACTTGGAACTGCCAGAGTTCTAGCTAATGAGCTTGTTTTCTGCGGCACTTTAGGGTCCACAGGCCAGTCTAAGACAATGATCCTATTTACTGCTCTGTCCCACAGGTTTAAAGAAATCATCCCTAAACTGGACCCGCCCCCACCACCAGTCAATCGAAAGCGACCAAACAGAACGTTTTCTCCATCTTCGGAAACCAATGGTCCATCTTTCCCTGACATCTCTTCCTCTGCCATCTCCCCAGCTGACCTCTTCTTCATCAGCAATGGCGGGAGCGGCTCGTGTTCTGTCAGCGAGGATTCTGGCGTGCGTTCCGGGAACAAGTCCCTCACATCCCCACAGCCTGGAGAGGACACGTTTGAGGACCGCAGCTCAGTTCTCCTGTCCACCTCCAGTACTTGCAGTAGTTTACCAGAGGACCGCCCCTTAACCAGCACCCCACCAGATCTGGCCACACCCCACAGCTATGAGCACACACTTCCATTTTCTTCACCCATTAACGAGACTTGCCTTCACATCAGCCTGAGTGAGGACGAGCTGCTGGAGGATGTCTATTGCAACAGCACTACACCACTTGGTAGTTAGGAGTCTGGGATCAAAAGACTTGAGTGAAACGCATGGCTTTATTGCTGCCTAACTGCAGCCTATTACCGTCGTATTGAAGAACAATTAACTACAACTGCTTTTCTATAGCACTATTTGAGCTGGTTTGTGTTTTACCAGAGGAGGTTTTGTAATGTCATTTATAAGGAATATTATTGGTTGGATGCATAATTACCAAAGACAGGCTGTCGGATTTAAACATCATAGCCCGGCTGCTCATGTCCCAACACTTAATAGCAATAATATAGTGCACAGATATGCCTAATAGCAGGTTTTGATTTTATCAAGAGGTTTACTGATAACCTTTTTTCCCCTTCCGAATACTTATACCTGATTCTCAGGTAAATGCTCATGTAAACTCTAATGCAGCTACTCAGCTACTGAAAACCTATTTCTGGAAATGTTGGGAAATTATGCAGTAGAAAAAAATATCAATCAATAGTAGAATTTAAATGAGCTTCCAATATATGGCTGAGCAAATTATTTGCCTTTTATAAATTTAAACATTTTTAATTTGCCTGCAACACACTAAATCATCAGTAATCAGACGAACTGATAACAGTTGAGGGTATCAATCCAAGATTGCAAAGAATGTATGTTTCATGAATTATACAGTACATAATGTGATGAGATTCAGGTCATCCAGAGAAATCTCAGTCCTTGTAGGCCAAGGTCAGAAACCACTGTTGCCTGACCTCTTAGCCCACAGGAGATATTTCATGAGAAACTGTTACACTTCTGATTAATATAGTCACACAGGTTTGGGATTTTTTAAGACCATGGTCACAGTCCAACACTGCATCAAGAAATGCAACTCAAGTCTCATTCTACAAACTTATTGCTTTGTATATACAGGTTACATGTGAGGGATCAAATTCTAAATAGGTTAATATTTACAAAATACATTTAAATTAATCTGTGAAAGCATTGGAAATATTTTTTTGTTGCATTTTTGTCAAGAAACAAAACAAATCAGATAATTTATCATGACATTATGCTTTAAAACTATTTTTGTAAGTTAGCTGAGGCTTATTCTACTGTAATTCCCTTAAAATTTCAATAATAATAAAATAAATCAGAAGTATTAAAAAATTAGCATCAATCAGTACTGCACATACGTGCTAGAAACTGTGACATGGTATCTTTTTACTACGTCACCAATAACATTGTCTGTGCCAATACCAGTACAGTGTCACAATATATTATTGTGATTAAGTTTGCTTTTACTTAGGAAGCTCTGGGTTCAGCATATTACAGAAGGTCACATTAATAATGTTATTATTATTATTATTATTTTTTTAATCTGCAAATTGGTGAATCTTGTTGGTGAATTGATATAATACCTCCTGAGTTAAAACTAATCCAGCTCAAACAGGGATTCAGGTTCTTAAAGTGTAGTGATTTGTGCTCACGTACATCCAATATGGCAAAATCAATACGCCATTGTCATTTCTTCTCTGTCATTATTAATAACTATAAACTGGAGGCTTTTGGCCATGTAAAACAGAAGCACCTATTGTCTGCAATATCCTTAAACATTTTTCATGTGCAGATTCACTGGAGAAATAATTAATGACACTGGAGAACTGTGCACTGGATAGATGGAGATATTTTTTTGAGAATGGAATTGAGTAGATGTTATTTTTAGATTGTAACAGGTGTAAATGCATAGACTGCAAGGTAAGAGTGTAGGAATATTAGATTAGATACTTTACTTAGCTGCTACATTTTGTTGTTTTAAGTAGTTCACATGCCAAACAAGACTTTTGCATCTTTTGGAAGAAGCAGCATTGATTATTTGATCATCTAAGTTGCGCCGCTGTTACTGTGTGGAGCAACGCTGACCGACTGGTGACCTAAAACTGTGAAATAAGCATGAATAAAAGAGTGTTTACTTTAGACTTTAGCTCCCTGTACTGAAGGGAAGAACAATGGAGAGGTGTCAGGAGAGGAAGAATGAAGGGGAAACGAGGCAAGAGTGGATGGAGGCATGAAAAAGGGAGGATTTAATGGAGGAGCATTTGGTGAGCAGGTGCTTAGGGCTGATACCAGCCTGGCTGTCACCCCAGGACAGAATGGGGGGAGATGGAGGTATAGAAAGAGAGGAGTGTGAAAAAAGCACGCAATGGCCCTGTAACGCTGCTTTGTGACGAAGTCTTTTATGAAAATTGCTTTATAGGCAAAATTAAACCGAAGCAATAGATGCACCTTCCATGAACAAAATGCAAAGATACTGCTGAAAAAAATAAAAAGAACTTGAAATGGAATGTTCTTTTTTCTCATGCATGCTGATTTTTCTAGGAATCTAATTCTGCTTTCTGTTTCAGTGATGCTGTTAGCGTGTCGTGGCTCCACACCTCCCCCAGTGTCTTCCTTTTTGAATTATGTCACTGCTAATGCCGTGTGTGCTTGACACACTCTGTCACTTGCCCACTGACTGTCATGATGGTTAATCCCTGGAACCGAAGGGCAGTTTGAAGTGCTTCAGATGAGCTGCATATGAATATGCAGAACCTGTGCTTTCCCCATGAGCGAAATCCAATGTTAAGTCGAGATAAATGCACCCGTAGCCCCGGGAGGCCACTCAGCATTGAAGAAATGTGACGTTGCAATGGCTCATCCTGGGGTGAAGGAAAGCTAGGCAATCCCATGCAAGAATCCAGGAGAGAAGGCCATACTCCATGGCCCACAGAGGCCTGTGAGGAGACGGAGATTCCCTCCTACATCCAATCAATGCAGAGGATCGTGTTAACCCCCAGTCCAGCTTCGCTTCATCTCCGCGTCCCATCCTCCCACTCAGATGCTCTTTGTATTGACATGCTGAAGAGTCCATCAATACACATTAGCCTGGCCCAGTGAGGAGAGGAGAGGCAAGGAGAAAGGGAGAACACAAGTGAGAGCAAGGCTGAGTAATGGATGGGTTGAATCCTCTGTGCTCTTTAAAGGGATTTCCTGTCAGGCAAGGAGAGAGGCTAACAAGTCCAAACATACCTCTGATAAGGTGGATGCTGAAGCGCAGTGCTATTGGAAACTGCACTTCATTTAGCGAAGGATAGTTTCTCAAGGGCATGTGGCATATAGGGCTGCTGTTCAGGAAATACTTGGAAAAAAACTCAGGGAAACCTTATGGGTAAGATGCCATGTCCATAAACACACATAAATGTTACTAGGCTTCATGTTATTGCCACTAGTTAAGATGTGTTCTTAGGTTTCTAAGAAAAAAACTTTCCCTAAAAAATACAGGCTCGCAATATAAAAAAGTATTTAATTGAAGTACATTTATTAATTGGGGGAAAATCCCAGATTAAGATTTCTCTGTTTAAATCATGTTGGCACACCGCCTGGTTAATATTTTGTACAGCCCCCTAGTACAAGACATCACATCATCTTCTATAACATTTCACAAGGTTGGAGAATACAGAGACCAGGATTTTTTACTATTCTTTTCAAGATCATCTTGGGTCCTTTCTTATGCACTCTCCTCTTCAGCTCACCCACAGGTTTTTAATGGGGTTGAGGTTTGGGGACTGAGATGACCATAGTAAGAGCTTGATTTCGTATTTAATGAACCATTTACATCTACAAAACAGCAGGTCTTGTGGTTTGCAGTAGGCATTACCTACTGAAAATGATGCCATATCTGGTCTCATCCAATAAGAGAGCTACTGTGGTTCAAAATATTGATGCTGATGTTGGGAAAAACGCACTGCACCACAGTCTGAGCTGTTTCAGCAACATGAGAGGGAGCTGTACAATATTACACAGGCGGTGTTAATGTCATGGCTGATTGGTGTATATTAGTACAAAAAACATGTACAATTTCATCAAGTAAAAAATAATTGTAGATGGTTATTTGGAATGTGATGCGTCACAATATGGCATCCAAGTAGGACACTGTCCAGGCACTATTTTACATTTTTAAATTAGATCTACTTCAATCAGCTCTCCTAAATACAAACTGGACTGAGCAAATTTAGGGAAAATGTGATTTATTGTTCTCACATTTTCTTAGTTGCAATTGAAATGTGTTTATTTTCTTGAAATCTTTTTATCCACCCAGCCCCGTCCCCCCAAAGGCCATTTTTTCATACTTGAGGGTTTTGCTAATTCTTAAGCTCAGATTTCATTATTATTAAACTCCTCAACATCAGATGCTATAGGATGCAATTGATTTACAGCCCTTACCATTTACAAATTGCACTCTTTCAAATTGCAGTTTCAATAATGAAATTACATTTTTGTTACAATGATTTTTAGTTGTTTTACTCTATTCTGTCGTCATTGCTGGTGAGGTCACCTCCACCTCCCATTGTATCGTATCCAATTTATCTGCTCTCATCACTTCCTTTGCTGTTTCTAAGTAAAGCATCTTGAAAAACCATCGATGCTGTACAGATTTAGCTAGAAGCCCAAAGCAAATGCACAAATTCTGGGCTAAATCTGATACCTTCCCTTTCTATAATCAGAACACAGAGCAAGGGGAACCTCTTTTTGCTCATGTAATTTTCTTGCTTCAGAGATTTTAGAGGAAGTTGAAAGCGTTTGTATAATTCCTGTTCTGGTCTGATGATTTTACTGAATGATGACAAAGATCTGAGTCTGTTCAGTAGTTGATTTCATCTAACTTTATTCATTACACATCTTCCATAATCAGATTTGTTACTTAGCCTTGTCTGCATTTGTACAGATGTTTATTTTAAGCAAAACTAACAGTTTCAGGAGTTGAAGGTTGAACAGAACAATGATGAAGTGTTGGAGTGTCAAGCCTGATAAGTGTAAACACTCATGTTTGGTACAGCTTTCCTACTGGAACCCAGTATTTTATTCCGATGATGGTTTGGGACAGTCACCGTCAAGATTAAATCCACTAGGGCATATGGCTCAGGGTCAAACTTGGAGCAGTGACTAAAACTGGGTTTTGCCAGATCCATTTCTGAGTCCACCTGTCGAGGAGATTGCAAGGGGCAGCGCTGCCAACGCTCCTGCTTTCCCATCACCTCCACCAAAGCCAAATGACTCAGTTTAATGCGGGTAATGAAAGTTTGTGAAGCCAACAGAGAATTTTCAATATTGACCTGAAACATGATGCAGTTTTCATTAAAGAGCTGAAAGTATATAGAGGGAGCCCAATTAAATCAAACAAAATACTTGGTTATTCATTTACTGAGGAAAAATCACATACAGTATCTGTGAACGGCAAACCAATGGGAATCTTTAAAATTAGCATTTCAAAGGGGAAATTGAGCAAGGTGTGTATGAGTGGCTCCCCTTCTCACATTGGCTTTGTTTTATTTGGCCTTATCTACTTACAGTATGTGTGAAAGTCTGTTTTAGGCCATATTTCTGTAGAAACAAACAATTCTTAAGTGTTCGCAAACTTAGAAGTTAATTTTGGAGTTTGCTAAAAAGTAGTAAACATTACATAAAAGACCATCAAAACTTAAAATGTTATTATTAAATTCAACACAGATGAGACAAAGTCAAATCAAGACCTTTCACTTGTAGTCGATGAGCTCTGACACAGAGTTAGACCAACGGAAGTAACTGTGCTGGGATAAAAGGTGGGTCAGAGTTTCATTCTTTTGAACTCCCAGCCTTTGGAGGATGTGGAAGCACAATTTCAGACTAAACTCACAATGACGGTCCAGGTCTAGGCCTCAACTTGTAGAATTCTTTCAAAAGGGTGTTGTAAGAAATCAAGGAACACAAGGAATAGTTCTCATTGGCACAATAACTATTCCTTGAGTTCCTTGCTTCTTTTGAAAGAATTCTGCAAGTTGAGGCCTAGACCTGGACTGTCTTTGGGATATTGAGAGTTTGGTCTGAAATTGTTGTGGGCACAGTGGAGGCCTTGTGGTTAGGATTTCAGAAGGTTGCAGGTTCAAGTCCCAGCCTGGGTGCCACTGAGGGACTGTCCCCACTTCAATGCTCCCCGGGCACCATCGGTAGCTTCCTGCTGCTCAACATGTGCACGTGTGATGGGTTAAAGGCACATTTCATTGTGGTGCAGTGTGATGGTGTGTTTTTGACAAAGACAAATTGTCACTTTTGTTTAGGTCAGAACTGTCATCTCATTTGAGGACAGACTTTATTCAGTGACAGGTTATAGTACTTGGGATATACATTATATAAATCTGCAGAGTTCAGCTCAGTAGTCATGTCCTATATGAAACCAAAAAACAATGCAGCTATTTAAATACTTTTTGTTCTCTAAATAGAAAGAACAATGTATAAATTACATGTATAAATTACATACAGTACAAACTATTATAATAAACTTTGGAAAACACAAATATAAGTGAAGTTCAAGAGAGAACAACAAATAAATAAATAACCCAGAAAATAAATGAATAAATATTTTTTTTCCTGACTGAACCTTCTCAAGTCAATCACATACAAAGTTTTGTTCACAGATCCTCTTCTTAAACAGAAATCAATCTCAAGGTCTAAATCTGGGGGCTGTGTCTGGCTTTTAAATTAACCTAACAGACCCACAGCTTCCCATCAATGAAGCAGTCTGTTAGCACCCACACAGCTTGCACAGGGAAGATTTGGGGAAAAGCTGACTATTGACCACGGCAGCCAGGTGTGTTAATAACCCAGGATAGTGAAAGAGTGCACATCTAGAAATGCACAAGAATACAAAATAAAAACAAAACCTCTCCTAGCAAGCCCGTAGCCCACTATTAGTTGTAGTTAGCATGTTGTACCTGTTCATACAGATGCGTCAAGTAAAATAAGGTGTGCTCTCAGGGCATTGTGGGAAAAAATCTGAAATCCAGTCTGTATTTCTCTAATTAGCTCATCTGTAGTAACTGTACAAAGCCATGATACACTGTGTTCGGACACTTTTCCATAATAGCCAATGACCGTTCAACAACTTGTGCTACAGTAGCTTATTTTGGGGCTACCTGCTGTTTTACCTGCTCTTTCCCAGTCGTCCTGCCATCAGTTTGGCCATTGTGAGAATGCTCAGATTATTATGTTTTCCCTTTCTTTCAACTTCCATATCTCAGACCATGACAATATAACAAGATACACTTCACATTTCAATGGTTTAAATGCTAGTGTGTGTGTGTGTGTGTGTGTGTGTGTGTGTGTGTGTGTGTGTGTGTGTGTGTGTGTGTGTGTGT
>JBBIGC010040783.1:0-11791 GCA_037576955.1 Lepidarchus adonis
TAGATAGATAGATAGATAGATAGATAGATAGATAGATAGATAGATAGATAGATAGATAGATAGATAGATAGATGGGATAGATGGATGATTGGATGGATGGATGGATGAATAGATGGATGGATGAATAGATGGATGGATGAATAGATGGATGGATGAATAGATGGATGGGTGGGTGATTGGACAGATGGATGGATGGATGATTGGATGTAAGACTGGATGGATGGATGGATGGATGGTTGGATGTAAGACTGGATGGATGGATGATTGGATGGATGGATGGATGGATGGATGGATGGATGGATGGATGGGTGGATGCATAAATGAGTGGGTGATTGGATGGATGGATGGATGGATGATTGGATGGATGGATGGATGGATACTTTATTATACACAATACAAATTAGAGACAATGCGCAATAATTGAGACTGTGATACACACAAGAACATCATCATCTTCATGGAAAATTCCACTACTGGAGGAAACAGAGCTGATATAATTAGGACTGTCCAGCAGTAAGAAAAATCTCTCATTTCCAACTTAAGTTTGTATCCAGTCCTTAGAGGAAAGTCTACTCGCTTGGCCACACACACCTGCAGTTATTTTCAGCCTTACAAACGTGGAGAGACATTTCACCCTAAAAGCCTCTTCTCACTACAACATCCACACATCTCCTCAACAAGACTGGGCTTCTCCAGCGCTCGGCGTCCCCAGCAAACGATGGGCTTTTACTGAAGAGTGGGACTCTCCCTGTAACGACACCGCGTTGAGTCTTACAAGCCGTTTCTTTTTCGAGCAGCGAACAGTCTGCTCCTCAGTAATGTCTCTAATGTGACTGTCATTACTGTAATGCCTGTCTCTCCTGCTCGAGGTGCTACGTTTTACTCTCCGTCAAAAGCCTTTCATTACAGAAAATCCTCCTTCTGAAAGACAAACCTGGGAAAAGTGAAATGAAAGAGGCTAGTGTGTCGTATTTATTGCAAGTGGTCAGATAATCCAGTGGAATCTGTGGTCACATTGTATTAAATTGTAAACTGATGAGCCACAACATTAAAACCCCACTGTCAGGTGGACTGGGATATACTGTAAAGCAAGTGAACAGTCAGTTCTTGTAGTTGATGTGTTGGAAGGGCAAACTGTGATGGAGCTTCAACATGGCAGGTCTGGTAGTGTGTTCCAGGTATAAAGTAGGACAGTTGGAGGACAAGGGACAAAATGATGGGTGTCCAAGGTTCATTGATGTGTGTGAGGTTCAGCAAGTACCTCTCCTTTAACAGAAGGGTATCAGAACACACAGTGCGAATGATAATATGATTGACAACTGGAACACTTGTTAAACCCAATCCATGCTGGAGACGTTGCCCTTTAAACACCACACTTGCTGCATGTAGATCTGTCCTTTTGCCCTTTAGATGAATTATTTGTAATGAAATGAAGCTTTGTAGAACACGATTGGGCTTAAAATATAGGTTTACTTTTGTACAACACAATGCCTGAAGCTGATAATGAAAATAAACGTTCACATGTAGTATGTTTACACATACACACAGTTACTTTCCCTCCATTTTGAAGAACACAGGCATCAGACTGAGCTTTGGATGTCATTACTATGTACAACACTATCACTGTCACACCCACGCGCCCGCCACCAACATCATCACCGGTTTTGGGTTTGGGCGACACCCAATCGGAACAGTGGGAATTGCGACAACCATTATGATTTCCCAAGAATGGTGAGGTTACGCACAACTGATTGGCTTTGACATTATTTGACATTGTTTTTGCGTTTATGTGTGGATGAAGAAATGTTCAAAATGTGCTTGTGTGGATGGGATAAAAACAAACAAACAAAAAAAACAAAAAACAGGAAGTGTTTAAAAAATACCCAGATACATGTGGATGGGGCTAAATATTTTACAATAAAGACTTGGATTCAAACCAAAGTCAAAAATCAAACTCATTAGTAGTTATACAGTAGCATTAGTAGTCTAGTCATGCAACAGTCGTCAGAAGATGGTCTTAAATGGTGCCATAGCCATCTGTAGCCAAGAGTCTCAAACAACAAGGAAGACCTTCCCTCTCTCCAGTCCTTCAGCACAATGCCAGCAGCACAATCACCTGTTTTAAAGTAGCAGATACAGTGTTGCTACTCAAAGGAAGAATGTGCTCACCTTCACCCTCCCAGTGTTGATGATATTGTGTAATTGGGGGAGTCCTAGCAAGTGGGTAGAACTGGGCATGACTACATTGATTAGTCCATGGTAATTAGTTGACGCACCTTGGAACTGAAATATGAGAAATGGTTGTAGCTGATGTTGTAGTAGCCAGACCCCAGATAATACTACATAGAATAATAAATACAAATTAATATAACTTATAAAAGAAATGCAAGTAAAAGAAGCAAAAATGAGCTACTTGTGGCCCTAAAATAGGGCAATTATTGATGAAAAAATTTGTCCTTTTGTGCATTACAACCTTAGTTCTGCTGTCAAGCGGTGTAAGCTAGAGTTAGACCCTGCATTTGCTCTGCAATGACTATTTAAGAGTGTGTGTCCCTCCCCCCTCGCTTTGTGCGTCCATTAAGAGTGGCTGAGATATAGCGAGGTCAAAGGCGACCTGCCCTGTGTCCGTCCTCCTCTCACTCCACTGCCTGTGATGGCTGCCCTCTAGAAAGGCCATCTACGTACACGCACAAGTGAACACACACCAGGCCAAAGCCCCATCTTCATTTAAATGCCAAGGAGAGAAGCACAGGCTATGAAGAGGAAAGGAGACAAAAACATTTTATGAATACGTAAATCTGTCGGCGCCGCTGTTCTAAGCGATATCTGCAGCCGAAACACACCCGACGGTCCAGGTCCAGCGCTGATGACCCTCTAATTAATAAAGCAGCATCTCAGACCTGCAAATACATATCCACCAAGTTTGGCTAATTAGGAGGGGATGAGTCGATATGATATGATGATATGATATGATATGATACGATATATTAACAACACTGAAAAAACAAGGCCTTCGGATGGTCCAGATCTTTCTGGATGTTTCTATTTTCTGCATTTTTTATTAAATACAGTAGTGCTGGCCTTTAAAACTCGAACCCTTGTCTGAACACAAAGGCAAAATGCTCCCTGTTCTCAGTAAATTGGTGAAATCTTCACAGCACCTGCCGTCTGGTCGGCTTTTATGGTCAAGATGATTTTATTTTACAACGCATTCCGCCGAGCCATGAGACCCGTTACATAAAAAGAGAGAAGAAGCAATACAAGTCGCAGTGCAAGACCGAGGAAAAGGGAGGAAAAATAACAAGCATAATTGAATAGAAATGAGACCAACAAAAGCGAAATAGTTACAAAATCAAGAGAACAAATGCCAAAAGGGCCGTGGGCAACTCTGCGTATCGAAACAATGGATTTCCAGATGGGTTTTAAATATTGAGCCGATGCCGTGTTGTTGCGACTTGTCACTGTTAGAAATGCAGGGCAAGGTTTTTGACTTAGCTGCCAGATTTCATTGGTAGGATATTGGAAGGTTTGCTTTGGAACCATTGACCTCTTCAGTAAAAGTGAGCATTTGTCATTGTGAACACACCCCAGAGTACACTCCTGCTTCCAGCGCATTAACTTCAACAACTGACTGTTCACCTGCTGTCTAATATTGCTGCCGCCATAATGAAATACCAATCTGATCATGTGGCATTCTTATTCACAGCAAAACACAAAAAGATTTTAGAAAAAAATGGTTACCATGGATTCATATTTGATCTAAATTGCTTTTTTAAACATTAAACAACATACTGTATCTTTTTCATTATTTTCTAAAGCCATTAAACCACTCTGGGCGGCGTGGTACTGTGATTTCACCACCTGTCGGGTGTTTAACTCGCCTAGCATCGCCCTGAAACTACACTGAAATCACTCTCATGGGCTCCCCCAGCTTATTACTTCGTTTTGCCAGGGTTGACTTTTCATGAGATCACACAAACCACATGCAGGGGTTCTCCTCAGGAGTTGGCGGCCATGTTGGAACGGTAAGCCTTGCAGTATAAAGCAAAATATGTAGCGGCCCAGAGCTGTTTTGACAATGCAACCACAAAGCAAATTGCAAACAAGCACTGAGACCAGTGAAGGAGGTAATCCGAG
This sequence comes from Lepidarchus adonis, assembly GCA_037576955.1. Classification (NCBI taxonomy): domain Eukaryota; kingdom Metazoa; phylum Chordata; class Actinopteri; order Characiformes; family Lepidarchidae; genus Lepidarchus; species Lepidarchus adonis. Next base: position 4,138 of record JBBIGC010040783.1, read on the forward strand.
TTCATTTTTGGCTCTGCTCAGAGTTCATCTGCACACTGTTTAGAGTTCATTTGCACAGATTACAGAACCCTATGTGTAGCAGTAGACTGAGAATAACTAGACTAATACTCCAGTCCAGTTTCTCCTAATCCTGCTCCTGGAGGCCACTGCCCTGCACATTTTCTTTGCTCCTAACACTCTTGAACCAACGAACCAGCATTACTCACCTCACTGAGCGAAAGAGGCCATGTTAGGAGGCGGGACACTTTAGGAGGAAACCTACAGAAAGACAGCTGTGGCAAACCCACTGGGAGGCAACAGCACAAACCACTGCACCACCGTGCCTCCATATTTGTAAGAGATTATATAAAACAATTATATGATGGTGAAATAAACAAATGCTGTGTCTAGGTACTCATCTTCTACATTCTGCTAAAACTGACATTTCATTTGAACAGTGGAGCCCAAATGGAGAAGGCGTACCATGTTCAATCAGTCAGAAGTCAGACAGAAATTTAGCTGTGCCCCAACCTTGTGAAGTATTTCAGAGACGAAAAGCAGATTGGACATGGCTCTGTAATTTTTTCGATTGCTTCGGGTCAAGATTTGACTTTTTCCAAGGAGGGCTTTGAGTAAACAACTTGTCTAAGTGCTTTGGGTGCACAGCTGACATTAAAGAGAAATGTATGGCTTCAGAGCTGTGAAGGTAGAACAGGGTGCGATTAAGTACAGTTTTGTAGTTTGTGTGTGTGTGTGTGTGTGTGGGAGGGAGGAGGGGTTTGGGATACAGGGGAATGCCTGTGGAGGCAAGTTAAGACAGCCAGGAACAGGCTTAGACATCTACACTGCACAGTGCTAACAACCGAAAGCCTGACTGGATGTTACTGTTGTGTAACAGTGAGAGAACCGGAGAAGAACTTTTAATTCTAGTTGCTCATTCTTGTGTGGCATTTGCAGTGCAGCCTCTGGCTTCTACAGAAGATCTCCTTTAGGAAAACTTGTTCCTCGAAATATAGAGACTAGTTTTTGTGCAATAAATAAATGTACATCACTTATACCCTCAACCCCCAATCTTAAAAATAAAGGTTCCTAATGGTTCTTGGTTTGGATGTGATGTTCTGTGTAAAACAAACAAAAACCTTAACATGGTGGAGGTAAAACCTTCAAACTTCATTAACAATATATTAAAGAAACAACAACTGATCTCCAAAACTGATATCAGTTCTCCTATGAAATTGCTCCAAAGAACCTCTTGTGCAAATGGAGTCAGTCCTTCAATGGATCTGCACTGAACAAGATCTAAAATGGTACTTTAGCTAAAAAGTCCTGGAAAACCAACTGCATTCATACATGCAGAGTCATCTCTAATAGACATGTTGATAACATCATGACTAATGGCATCATCTTTAATGTCATTGCTGTCCAAGAAAAATTGCAGCTGTACAGGAGAAGACAAAAACACTGCTTATTTCTAATGTAAGTTAATGAAAGAACTTTGAACGATTTTGGGGCATTTCTAAGTCGGTTTGTGATTATATTTTCACAAAATATATACTGTAGGCCAGCTGCTGTGTTGATATATACTGTATGAGATTTTTCTGGACAGTGATGATATGTGGTTTTCAACACTGTATTACACACTCTTATCGATAAAAACATTCAGCACAGAAAAAATTCAGGCTTCAGTTTGCAGCTACTGCCATCTTTTTATAACAGCATGCCATCCACATATTGCAGGGTATAAGCTTCCATTACTTGTTAACTACATTAGCCTCAAAGCTCCACAGCAAAACTAATAAAGCAAAATATGGCTTGACAATATTTATGAGGAAATTGTCGCTTTAAATTGATGATCTAGTCCTGATTTTCCATGAAGTGTCTGAAATATCAGTAATATATATTACCAGTGGCTTAGAGACCACCATTATCTACTATATCACACCAATTTTAGAATAATTTTCCTGACTCACAGTACATCCCATTAGAAAACGATGATAGACGTCCCTCAAGAAAGAGTTCTGATTCCACAGCCCCTGCTCTGTTCCATTCCACTAGTGTTTCAAACTTCCTGCACAGGTGAATTGTTAAGGTCTCAAAAAAGTCACGTAGATGTGAAATGTTCGATTCAATAGTCAGAACTGCTCAGCGGTGGTAATAGGATCCAGACGTCTGAAGTGTTTACTGCCTCTAGGAGCTCCCTAATGGAAAATTATTGCATTAAATGGTTATGAAGACACTGTCTGATGTCTGAGACGTTGAAAGAAAACACATTGAATCTCATTCTCCAACCATTCTTCAGAAGACATTTTCATGAAGATTCTGACTTTTACCAGGGTTTTCTGATATGGGATTTGCTCTTAGGTAAAATCTAGGCCCATAAAAATGCACATCTGAGCACTGACAGTTGTGTGTAAAATTATTGGCTATTATGCTGTCTTAAATTCTATAATTGTATAATATCCTAAAATATCCTAAACTACATTGTAGCTGTATTTTTTTTATAATAATATTTAATAAATATTTTACTTATTTTATAAAGTATGATAAAGCATAAATGAAATCTACACTAACAATTCAATTCAGATTAATAATGCTACTTGAGAACCACCATGCAATAATCAGTAATCAATTACTGATCACGCTATTACCGTATTTCCCCAACAATAGGCTGCCCCACATTATAGGCCGCCCCATTCTATAAGCTGCAGAAAATGCTCAATTATGTTTTAAAAATTTAAGGTAAGCCTCCCCACAGTGTTACTGAATTTACTGAAGTAAAAGCATCAACTTGACCCCTGGAGACCTTTGCAGCTTTATACCAGTAGTGACATTATATAGTTGATCATAAACAATTAAATTGATCAAATTTGGAACTTATCAATATCATGCCACAATGTAAGAACTACACTGCTGAATTTAAGCTCCTCACAACGTCTGTAATTTCCGAGTTGAACACGACGTTTACAGATCTAATTTGAAGAAAGATAAGCCTAATAATTTTTGCATTTCAGTGTTGCAAATTTTATACTGAAGAATTTTGATGGATGATTGACATCGCTGCATAACGGAGCAGTTCAGAGCCGTGTTCCAGCAGCAAAGAAAGTTTTTTTTCTTCTTTTTCTCTGGAATATGACAACCAGATTATACTTATACTTAGTAAAGCTGCATTTAGATGAGATCAGATATACAACCACTTTTATTTTATAATACACAGAAAGTCTGTGTATAAATTGTGTTGAGAGAAAACACAATTTGCTTTTCAAACTGTTCATTGCTGCAGTAAGCAGTACATTTAAATTCAATTAATCATTTGGGGACGTCATCTTTTTGTGCACTGAATTAAACTTTTAGCGAATGAGTTTTTATGTTTTTAGATAGGCCGTTCTATTTAAGCAAGCCACACCCACACTCAACACCAGATTTTCAACATCAATGTATAAGCAGCAGCCTATTGTTGGGGAAATACGGTAATAGATCCAAAATCTGCCAAATTCTGCATGATAACCAGGAACATTTGGCACTGGCACATTTAGAAGGACAATGGGATTAATCATTATAAGAACAAATCTGTGACTCAAAACCATGTTTTGATATAGACTTTTCTAAGGATCTTTCTTAAGAATAAATGTAAGAAAATTTTCAAAAATGAATTGGCGAATGAGGCTTATTGTTTCTGAAAAGCACATACAAAATGGAAGGAGAAATAATGATTTTTGAAATACCACTCAAGTATAGGTTGACTGGTGCTTTTACATAGTAAAAATGGACAAAATTTAAGACTGTAACCCCTGGTTCCTATCATAAGTACAATAAAGAAATCACCATCTGTATGTTTCTTTCATTTACTTTTACTTTTCATATTTTTCCAATGCTAAGATATGTTACTGTTGATTTCCTATATATTCAATAATAAAATACACCAGTATTGCATATCTATGCATTAAAAACACAAAGCTGAATCTTTACACCAAACAAGACTCCACAACACCTGCCTAATATCAAGTAGGTCCCCATTATGCTGCTGAGTGTGGTGTAGTGTGTGTTCTGTTCCCTTTCTATCAGAGCCAGCATTAACATTTGGTACAACAGTAGCTGCTCTTTGGGATCAAACCAGACATACTAGCCTTCACTCCCTATATGGATCAATGAGCCTTGGGTGCACATGACCCTGTCCCCGCTTCACCTGTTCTTCTTTCTTGTTCCTTGTTCAGAATCTACACTTTCCACAGAATGTTTTCTGTGTAAACATGCACAACATCGAAATGACAGGATGTAGTTACGAGCTGACAGGTCTGATTCATAATTCAAATGCATCACATGGGTGCACCTGAATAAAATATGCTACATCCACACAATTACTGTCTTTCAGCAAGAGAAGTGGTGATGTAACACATTTTATTAATGCGCAACCGACTGATGGTCTGCAAATTCAAAGCAGTGTATCTTTCTCCCCAGAGCTCTACACTTGAGCTGTGTAAAAAGCCCAAAAACCTTCACACACCATGTCACCACAGGGGAAGTTCTCAGTCTGTGAACATTTGTGTGTTGAGATCCAAGTCCACCAGTGTCTTTGGTCTGGCCTAAAACCGTAGTCAAAAATAGTGGGAGAAGGGGGTGGGGGTCTTGTTTTTCCCATGAAAGCAAAGAGAATGTGACTCATCAGTTGTTTATATCGGCCTATTTCTGGTGGATTTGGTCCAATTTGGTTGTTTTTTGGTCTGTTAACTTGCGTTCCTTGTGTTCTAAGAAGAAAGCAACACATCAGGGTACACTATCTTATTATAAAGCCTTCTCCAAACACACACACACACACATACACACACTTGTTTTTAGGCCTTTGTACTCTGTCTCAGACACCATTTGTCATATTAGGTCAGCAGAGCAATGGGAATTTATTGTTCAGCATTAATGCTCAGTTACATTATCTGCTACAGACAAACAACAACAAAGCATATTTTATAAAGTAAAAACAACCAGCTTATCATGAACGTGACTCAAATTTGTTCCCTTGTGGGACTGAACACACATTCTCTAAATGTAGCTGTTACACACAGAAGCCCCCCACCCTCCACACTGTTTTTTATTGTGCAGGTATGTTTTTTGTTCAACAAAAATTGTACATTATTTTACTTTTAAGGTTGGATTTATTTACATTTGGGGGCATCACTAACCTCATTTTGCTGTTTAGAGGTGTCTGTTGCTGTTTAATATGTGCAAATAAGATGGTGTGATGTTTGCTTCCAGAATTTGCTGGTATTTAGTGAAATCCATTTTCCTCTCCACCCGTGCAATGTTTCCTGTGCCACTGGCTGCAACACAACCCCAAAGCATGACAGATGGTTGGCAAGGTGTTCTTTTCATGAAATGCTGCTCATTTTTTTTCAAAATATGCTTTTGCTGATTGTGGCCAAATAATCTATTTTAACTTTATCAGTCCACAGCACTTGTTTCCAAAACACATCAGGCTTCTGTAGATGTTCTGTTGCATACTTCTGATGTTAGATTTTATGTTGGGGATGCAGGTAAGGTTTTCTTCTGCTGACTGGTCTTGTGGAACAGTGCACCACCACTCCTGAGTCTGCTAAATCTTCCTGCAGGTTTTTTGCAGTCAAATAAGGATTTTGATTCGTCTTTCTGACCAGCATATAAACTTCTCTCCAAGAGTTTTCTTGGTCTTCCAGATCTCCTCTTGTCCTCCTGTTCCCCTGAACTGCCATCTCTTAATTACATTTCTCACTGTGGAAACTGCAAGTGGACAACACTTTGCTATCTTCTTGTAGCTTCTCCTGCATTGTGGGCATCAATACTTTTCATTTTCAGAGTCTTACACAGTTGCTTAGCGGAACCCAGTAAGTCAGAGTATTTGTAAAGCTTTGAAATTGGCACCAGATGGCATTTACAGATTCTGAACATTCTCCATCTTGCCTTGTTGTTGTTTATTAAAAAAGTCACATGCTGTTTAAATTGTGTGAATGTTTATGGATGGATGGGCAAATAGACATGGTCCAGAACTGTCCAGAAAGACTGATCTTAGATCAATATGTAAATTTTTTTAATTTACATCATTTAGCATATGCTCTTATCCAGAGTAATCTCTAGAGTGAGTAGTTGGGGATTAGGTCTTGCTCAAGAGCACTTCAGCCAGGCCTCATTCTATAAGCTGCAGAAAATGCCCATTTATGTTTTGAAACTCAAATGGTATTAGACGCAGCGTTACTGAATTTACTGATCTGAAGTAAAAGCATCTAATTTGGCAACTCTACACCAGTAGTGACATTATATCATAGTTGATCATATTTATGATCATATATCATAAATTTGGAACATACTGAAATCATAGAAACTACGCTGCAGAATTTAAGTTCCTGGTTTTTCTTTCACGAACCAGCGTCTGCAATAACGAGAGAAATACTGGTGATAAACGCGTGTCTGAAATGAGTGACAGCAAAGCAGCACAGGTCACAATTGACGACATTTACAGATTAGATTTTGAAGGATCTAAAGAAAAGTAAGCCTAATGATTTTTGTTACTAATTTTATACTGAAAAATGTACATGTAGATGGATGACTGACATTGCTGTACTGCTGTACCCTCACCCTGTCATTTTTTAAAATTGTATTTCCGTTAAATGTTGCTTTGTCTTGGCTTGTATTATACACTAGGATGTAATGTAATGTTAAGAGAGGCTGGATGTGGCAACGCTTTTTAAGTGAGAGAACATCACTGATCTATCTTGCCGTTGTGTTGCTTTTCAGACTGTTCGTTGCTGCAGTAAACAGTACATTTAAATTCAAATAATCACTTGGGGATGTCATCTTTTTGTACAGAATTATACTTTTATCAAATGTGTTTTCATGGTTTTAGAAAACCATTTAAGAGAGCTGCACCCAATACCAGGTTTGTAAAATTCATGTATAAACCGTGGCTTATTGTTGAGGAAATATGATATTATCTCTGCTTCCTTTGCCTATTCTCAGAGGCAGAGAAAAGACATGTATTTGTGAATGTGTCCCACATCACATTATTCAGAGATACTTTACTTTAGGGCAGCATTCATAAGGATACATGTCACGTACATATGGATTTCATGATGGCTAATACAAATAGGGAGCGCATTACTGTAGGGCTGCTTCATTAAGGCTACATAACACCCACATAAGCCTTTAATGACAATTAATGTAAACATATGTTAAGCACATTTTAATGTGTCCATTGCCATAATACTGACTGAGTGGAAATTACATAAATGTTGAAAAAAGTAGCTTTAATGATGATACTAGTTGGAATAAGTCTTTATGAAACTTAATGCAGGTTTATGTCAATTGTCATAAAAAGTTTATGTAGCTGTCCTGTAGGTTCTTAAAATGAGCCCTACAGTAACGTGTTACCATTATTTATTAAAGGTTAGTCCAAGAAATGTTTCTGGGGTGACATGGACCAGTGCAGATCACTGTAATGGCTGATTTGACTACAGCTCAAGACTTAAACCAAAATTTCCACCAATTTCCAAGTGGAAAATCAGTAAGGTGTTCTCATAATGTCAAATGTCTTTTGTCTTTCTGTTCAGTGTTTGTATATAATTCATTCTTTATATCTCCCCTTTTGTTTTAAAGTATATGTATAGTTATTATATTTTGTTTTTGTAGTTTAGATTTTATCTCTTTTTCTTTACAA